>CATIWM010104615.1:0-10260 GCA_949671775.1 Mallotus repandus | reverse complement strand
ATTTATAAATCATTAATATAATAATCTCACATACCAATATAACCATGCAGCCCCCAAATGATATGCATAAAATGCAATTAAGCTTAATTCTACAAATTAGCTTCATTGACTCTAAAATAGCTGTTTTCACACCTAACTTAGAAAAATCACTCCGACCTGTATAAAAGGAATTTTAACCTCAAATTTAACCAGACCTAGATATATATGTCTAGTATCCTAAATAAAAATTTTACTTCAATTTCTCAACTATCAAAGGGCTTAAAGATAGCTCAATATAATCAGCTTCAATAATCCTGGCAGACAGAGCAACTAAACATATGACCTCAATTGACAATGTTAAAGATGGAATCAGCTCAAATTCAAAACTAAAAAGTTTTAGATAAATCTTTCAAGTTTTTCCAAAATAAAAAAAAACTTAATTTGGAGTTTCCTAGTTCACGATATACCAAAAATACCGAGACTAGTTCTTAATTTATGAACTCTGTAAACCTGGTTTATAAGCTAAATTTGAAATATTTTTGGGACTTATAGAAAATGAATTTTGAGCTGAAATTTGAATAAGTATTAAATATATATGTATAAAGAATTTCTGTAAAATTCATTTAATTTATACAACTATAGAATAAGATATAAGCACCTGAACACAACCAGGTCACTATACACTAACAGAGTGAGCATCAAAATATTATATTTTATTAGTCTAACTTACTGACTGATTTTGCTCAACTTCAACGAGACAAAGTTTTAGATTACTCGTTAAAGTTTCTAAATAATCAAATAAAACTGAATTTGGAGTTCTATAACTCAATATATGATCGAATTACAGAGACTGATAAACCAGAATTTATGAACCTGAAATCTGCAACTTAAGAACCCTAAATTAAATAAGCCAAAACACTAAAATTACTTACCAATTCAATCACCCAAGTCTTCTAGGATGAATATTGCAGCTTAATTATACTTTAGATGTTCAATATCACTTGAAAATCTAACCTAAACTTGGAGAAATCAACTAGCCACTTTGCTCTCTCTTTTCTTTTCTCTTCCTTTCTCTTCTTTTCTTTCTTTCTTTCTTTACCTATGGTTAGTCCTCCCGATGGAAGGAGAGATACCCAAAAATAATAATTAAAAATTATATAAAATGCTCCTTTTGGTCCTTAATGAATTGCTTAAGTTACCTATAAATCCTCAAGCTTTCAATTGTTCAATTAAGGACATTCATTTACTCCATTTTAGTCATTTCCTCTGAAACTATATCTACATATATATATATATATATACTAACTTATACTTAAATTAAATTAATATATTGTATGTAAATGAAATGCATAATGAATGCAATTATACTTAAATTAAGGGTACAGATGTGACAATAAGAGTGTATTTGCACCTCAAAAAATGTTAATTGTAGATGTGAGATTAAGATACGACGTTAGGGGTGTTCTTTTACCTTTTCCCTAAATAATAATTTAAATATTATTTATTTAAAATATCAAAAATACCATTTTTTATAATTTTAGAACTAAAATGTAAAGGGTTTACGAACGGAAAACTGTTCTGACTAATGGATACAACTAATTGAAATTCTTTCTAAAATTCATAAAACTTAATTATAAGAAAAAAAATTTGTAGGACTTACCTGAAAAAATGATATAATTTATAAGACTAACAATGTTATTATCCCTACTAATAAATTTTTAAAAATATATATTAATAATTAAATTTTTAATTTCATCGTTTAATAAATATATTTTAATTCATAAATTTTAATAATATATAAACATAATTTAAAATGTTGGATCAATTTATAATTAGTGTGACTTTATTCCATGAGAATGTGAGTTTATTACTTAACCCCTATAAGGAAAATAGGTAATTCCCAGATGGGGGAATCTACTCTCATTTTCATGCAAAATGTTAATCAACCAAGCCATAGGAATCGAAATCACTCATTTCAATTCTCATTCCCACTCTTATTTTCATGAAACAAATGACCCCTAATTAAGTGTATTAAACATATAGATGTGATAAAATATTATTATCAGTATGAATATAATGTTTTAATATAGTGATAAAGACATAGTTCCTTAATAAATAAAAACTAGCATAAAAATAAAATTATATTCAGTATTAAATAGGATAATGGCCATTTTTTGTGTCTTAACTTTTCAAAATTTTACAATTGAGTGTCCCAACTTTTATTTGTTACAATTACATATGAATCTGTTAATAAATTACAAAATCAATATTTTATCAGGTAACACATGATGTGGCAATATGCGGGCTCCACTCCATTGCTGATGTGGACAAACAAGTTGTACCAAGGAACCACACAAATTGCACTTGACTTGAAATCAAGTTGCATCACCATGTTTTGCCACATTCTGAACAAAAGAAATGGTGGGTACCTCTCTTCCTCTCCACGTTCTCTTAGCAACAAAAAATTGCAATCTTTAAGCATTGGCGCCTATCTCTCTATTGCCTCATCTCTCTTTACTGTCACTCAACTCAAAGAAGTTCTAGCACTTCTACATTTTCCAATACTTCACTAACTTTACTTTATAGACTGAAATGCAACCGATAGCCCCAGAGACATGTGCTAATGGAGCAATAAATCTGGCACCTATGCCTTGTCTCTAGCAGCAGCAACAGCAATGTTGCCTAGGCATTAACACCACGCATGTTCATTCTCCATCTCTAGACTTTCCTCCATCAAGTGAAATCATAATGTCGCTACTAAAGCAGTAGCTCAGTGTCATGGGTCCTCATTTTAGCCCTAACATTCGACACATGTGGTGCCTAAACTCCTCCATTCTTAGACCAGCCAAGCCTTATAAACTTGCCTCTGATATTAATACTGAACGTTCTCAATCTATAATTGAGTGTTGGCCAACCTTACCAACCTTGCATGTTCGCCACTAATGTTGTTCCCTACATTCCCTTATTTATTTAAGGCACATGCTCGTCTTATAGTTTCATATGTATTCGAGCCTATTCTTATCTTGAGTCTTGCATTCACCATTCCTATATATTACCTGATCCCACATTTGCTGTACAAGGCCTGCATATATCCAAACCCCACTTATGCCTCGTAATTCACTATATGCAAGCGCATAGTGCCAGCTATATAAGAACCTCGGACCTAGGAGAACACACACTACAAGCACCTCGACCTCGTAGTGTCTATAGAGCTCCTTCTCTATCGAGACACCAAATTCCTCTTTCCTGAACTAGATGCTCGTCACCTAGTTTCTCACCTAGGGAGCTTACTTAAGGCTGTGTCGTCGAACCATGCACACAAGCCTCAGGGATGGTGGAGAGCTTACACCGAATGTACCCCTAAAGAGCATAAGGAGCACCTTAAAAGTTACTAGGAGGAGACATCATAATGTTCCACCCATCACACCTTCATAAATATAAATATATAATATTCATTCATATTTACTAAAGTGCCCTTCAATTTACTTTTTCCTTCATGTACATTCTCGCTCGGCCATATTATACTTTTCTTATTCATCCATGCCCTTAATATTGGTTAAGGACTCTAAGGGTGCATTAGCCCTAGGGCTCCTTTCGTCGCCCCATTACATTCTCCCCCACTCGAGCAATTGACTCCCTCATCAATTGGGCATAGGTGTTCGCAGTTCTCATCCTTGGAGTGTTTTGTTTATTATTTTATCTTATTTTTATCAACTTGTACTATCGGTTTATACTCTAAAACTGTGCCAACTCTTGACTCCTTCTCGCTCTTGTACATATAAATTATTGGCTCTCCACTTCAATATTTGCATGTTTTCTCTTATGTCGTTGCCTCTACTTCCTCTCAATAATGCTACTCATGTTTTCGTTGCTTTATTCCTGTGTCGAGTGCAAATTGTACCTCGCAAGACAAAATAAAGAAGCAATAACATATTGAAAATAATTATCATGGTTCTTTAATTCTTTTAAGAAGATTCAATGTTATATAAATCCATAATTTTGTAAGTGTATATGCATCAAATAAATAAATAACACCATAGATTATCATTGTGTAAAGAAATTGCAAAGGAGCAGCATATATCTAACATATTACCATATCTTTTATGTAAAATTGTTGTTGTTTACCGCATTTAGGCACTCATATTTTATCGCTCTGCACCTTCTTGAATTCTCCTTTCTTTCATTATAAGGATGGGATCTTCACTGAATAACTTCTTGTTGTGCTCTATCACCTTCTTCTTTGATTACTTATTGCTACACTTAATCCTTCAGGTACTTTTGTTATTAACATGCAAAAGTATGCATGTATCTTTGTTGTTCTTGTCCCACTTGTAGAAGTAACATTCAAGAGAATTCTTCTCTAGAATGATCTTCCAAAGTGTAATAAGCTATGTCCGAGTTTGATGGGTCATTTGAAAGCTACATCTCTGCCCGTTTTAGTAGGAGTGAGAGTTCATGATTTTAAATCAAATTATTTATGTCTTCGCCTCGAGTAAAGGTACCAAATTCATTTCTAAGAGGCCAACCCCCCACCCCCCCCAATCCATAAGTAAGTTGACTCATTGAATCCCCTTCTTTGCTTCTTAAAGGTAATTGCAAATCATCTGACTCAGTCACTGCTATGTTTTTAGTAAGTGTCTCTAGCCTCAGTATTATTTCACTTTATTTATCACTCACGCATTCCATCCCCTTATTGATTCCACAATTTTAGCTTTATCATTACTCACTATCACATGCACAGAACACGTATATATTATCTTCAAGGTTGCCTTAAGCTCTATTGGCAACCCCTTTTTTTTTATTGCGGAATACACAAGTATGTCATCTCGAAGATTGCCTCAAGCTCTATTGGCAAATCTTCTAAAATACACAAGGCTATCGTAGCCTCAATAAAATATGTCTTTTCTTTCAAATATAACTCTTTCTCACAACATGTTTTCTCTCCCTCTCATTCATTTATTTTTTTCTCTTCTCTCTTTTCCTTTCTCACACACTCTCACGCAATCATAGGAGTGGTTACCGTAACCACGCACACCATCACAAAAGTGGTTACCGCAACCACTAACAATCATAATATTTGGCTTATTCATGCCACTACATTGAATCATAAAACTCATAAAAATTTCATTGTATTGGCTTCTTAAGCCTAATTCATGTTCAACGCCTCAATAGCACTTGAGCCACAACAATATGTCCCACTGGCTTTTCAAGCCCACATCACGTCGCATTATACATAAACTTATGCCACCGCACGATCCCTTCTATAATTCATCAATCGAGGAGTATATCTCAAAATTGTCGTACTATTTATCACGAGGCCATTACCCTCTCCCCAAATGACTAGTTTATTGGGATGTGCAGTGGCCACATTTATAAGTCTAAAACCTCCCCACAATTTTCCAATTGTTGAGTCTCGCCACTTTTAATAGTCTCATCATACTAATAATATTTCTATTGTTGCCTTATTCAATTTTACCTAATGGGTTTTATTGCAACCCTTATTTGTATTATAAGTATTAGCCCACTTGAGCACCTCAATGTGAAATCATACAAATTGCATCTCAATTTAGGGACTCCACATCGCAACATTTATCTCACGATTGGCACTCGCGGCCCCTCATTTAGCATACTATTTATCCCAACATGGTTGGCCTCTTTGTGCCAATAAGCAATCCTGATATTAATTTCACCAATTGTCCCTTCATTTTACTCAAAGGTTTCATATGGCTTTTGTCAAGCGTATAGGCTATCTTCCAAGGATGTGCATCAATGTAATAACGTTGTTATAATGTTATAACTAACCAAAGTCTTAAGCACATCCCACGTTAAATGATTGCATTTTATGTCTTATGTATATGATCACTAATAAACTTAAGTGTCTCTCTACTTGCTCACTCCCCACAAGTAAATTACGCCTCAATTATTTCTTGCAAGAGTGACAAGTAGTCATTTGATCTTATTTTTCCTTAAGATAATATATTTGATCAAATAGTCGCACCCACAATCATTTGCCTTCGCATTAATAACATCGCACTTAAGTATTAATATTTCCCGCATTGCCTGTTTTGTATGCTCTGATACCAAATGTCACTGGTCCTCATTTTAGCCCTAACATTCGACCCATGTTGCAGCTAAACTCCCCCATGCCTAGGCCAGCTAAGCCTTATAAACTTGCCTCTGATATTAATATTGAATGTTTTCAATCTATAATCGAGTGTTGGCGAACCTTACCAACCTTGCATATTCGTCACTAATGTTGTTCCCTGCATTCCCTCATATGTTTAAGGCACATGCTCGTCTTATAGTTTCATATGTATTTGAGCCCCATTCTTATCTTGAGTCTCGCATTCACTGTTCCCACACATTACCTGATAGCACATTTGCCTCACAAGTCCCGCATATATCCAAACCCCACTTATGCCTTGTAATTCCCATATATGCTAGCGCATAGCGCCAACTAAATAAGAACCTTGGGCCTAGGAGAACACACACTACGAGCACCTTGACCTCATAGTGTCCATAGAGCTCCTTCTCTATAGAGACACTGAATTCCTCTTTCCTGAACTTAATGCCCGTCGCCTAGTTTCTCACTTAGGGAGCTCACTTAAGGCTGTGTCGTCAAACCATGCACACAAGCCTCGGGGATGGTGGAGAGCTTACATCGAATGTACCCCTAAAGAGCATAAGGAGCACCTTAATGGTTAATAGGAGGAGACATCATAATGTTCCACCCATCACACTTTCATAAATATAAATATATAATATTTATTCATATTAACCAAAGTGCCCTTCAATATACTTTTTCCTTCATGTACATCCTCGCTCGGCCATATTATACTTTTCTTATTCATCCATGCCCTTAATATTGGTTAAGAACTCTAAGGGTGCATTAGCCCTAGGGCTCCTTTTGTCGCCCTGATACACTTAGCACCTAGATGAGGTTATGGCTTCTCAAATAGTTGATGATTGAGATGAGGATGATGCTGATGATCTAAGGTTTCTATATAGTGAAACTCAACCTTTTTCTCTTTCACAAAATACCAATAGTAAACCTCTTGTTACTACTGCTACTCCTGCTCCAATTCGATCTTTTGTTTTTGCTACTATAATTAATAATCGATCTCCTTCACCTTTTTGTATGGTTTTATCTAGCGTTTTGCTCTTTATTATTCTTTTAATTTAATTTTAAATTTTGATTTAAAGTTTCTTATTTTTTCATTTCAATTGGTGAGGAATTTAGTAGAGGAAACTCCTTTTATTAGATCAACATCATCTAGAAGGCCATCAATGCCTCTTAGAACAGCATCACCACTGGTCTTGCGTGGTAAAGGATCGCTAAAGACTGCAGTTTCTTTACTGCCACTAGAGCCTCTAAGAAATGGGCAGAAGGACAATAAAAGGTATTTTGTATGCTAGAGAATAGTACTTTTTTTTACAATGTGAATAGATAGAGTACACTATTTTTAAGATTTTTGTTCTGATAAGTGATTGAATTACCTGAACGATGTGAAATTGTGTGATTAAGTGTTAAACTCAAAATCCCTACTACATAATGAATTTTTGGAATTATAGTATTTGATAATAACATTTGTAGCATGAATTTCTACCCATTTTGGTTTGATTTCATTAATTGATAAAAATAAAAGCTTACATGGATGTGATAGAATTGGATAGATCAAAGATTATCTGAAACATGCATGGTGATAATGATGATGCATGGTTTTGGATTTTGATTTTGATTTTGATTTTGATTTTAATTTTAATTATACTTGGTCACAACAGTTAAATGGTGGTAGAACAATAGAGGATGATGGCTTGGTGATAGCGGTGGGATGGTGGCTCGATGGTAGGAGGATGATGGTAAACCAACGATAGAATTTCACACCTTTATAAGTGGAGCCCACATCAATATTTTTGTTATTATTTAATTTTGATTATATGTTTATTTCTTTATTTTTTTGTCTTTTAGTCCATGTCATCTAATAAGAGATCATTTACCTGTTGGGAACCTGTAAAATACACTATAATGTTATTTATTAACATGTTCACATACTTAATTGTAACAAATAAAAGTTGGAATACTCAATTGTAAAATTTTGAAAAGTTCGGACACCAAAATATTCGTTATCCCTTATTAAATATTAAAACTATTATGCTAATAATAAGATATAAGGGAGAAATAAAGCCTTCAAAAACTCTTTTAGCCATCTAGCTTGTGCAGTTCACCACATTTTCATTAAGGATATATTAAAGGGATAAGCATTAAAAAAATTATATAGTTTGATGCATTTTCACTTAAAACTTTGAAAATTTATCTCGTGATATTTAGAGGTACGTGACTTTATTTTTTAACATATCAATTATTATCATTATTATTTTACAATAAAATTTTAATATAAGTCTATTTTTTAATTATCAAAATATTTTACATGTGATTTACTATCAAGATAACTATCTAGATACTCTTAAAAATATTATAAATTTTTTTAATAGTTATTTCTTTTTGTTCATAATAAAATTAAAATACATCTTATTTTTGTTTATTATGAATTTATTTTAGTTAGTTGAATACTGTACTACTTAATAAATAATTTTACTAATTAGAGTACTTAAATGCAAATAGAAGCAAGCTACAAATCTTTAAATATTACGAAAAATATCACAATTTTCAAATTGAAAAAGCGTCTAATTACAAAGTATTTTATTGTAATTTTTTCTATATTAAAATAAGAGATTGGGGGTTGTTAGGCTCAGCCAAAGAGCTTATTCACAAGTTTCACTATTATTAAAATTACTTAATTATACACTGCATTTTACAATCTAAAAATATTTAAAAGACAATAGTTGATTTAAAGATTTATATTTTAAAAATAAAAATTATTTATAAAATAAAATATTTTATTTGAAAAATATAATACCTCAGTAACTTAATATGAAAGTGGTTAAATTAATATTGAGATCAAACCTTATATCCATAATAACTTACAGTTTGAGGGCATCACCACATCAAAAGGTATTATAAAACATAGTATTGTCATCTAATTGAAAGAATATTTTAATGGACACAATCAAAAAGTTTTATAATATGTGTAGAATGAGGAAGAAAAGAAAGCCTCACAATTAATCAGAGCTTTTATATTTATGGACTACAACGTTTGCCAAGCTATTTCAAAGTTTAGGAAATATGCTTATAAATTATCATAAAATTATTACCCTAATCTCAAAACCATATATGTCGATTAATTGGAGATTTGCAACCAATTTTTTTTTTCAGAATTTATATATTAAAATCTACAAGAGAATATAATCCTAAGCAATTATATATAAGAAAAAAATACAAATTACAAATACAAATTTAAACATGACTTTGGTATATTGCAAATGAAAATTGGTATTTTTTTTATTAGAAATTGTATAAAAATAATAACTAATTTTTTATTGTACAAAATAATTTGTTTTCAAAATATATAATTCATAAGGATATTTGTTATAAAAATATTTAGATGAAATATGGTTTATATTTTATATTATTTGAATACTAACAAATCATTTATTATGAAAAATAAACTTAGGAAATATATTGAAAAATTAGATTATGCATAAAAAAAATTTTTAACTACAAAAATAATTTTAGAATGAAATTTATATTTTTTTAAAGATGAAGTGACTATTCAACAGATTAGTCTGGCTATTTTTTTTATTTCAAGGGTCACACGATAGAATTATTACTAATTTGAAAATTTACAATTAATTTGTTAAATTAAAATCTTATTCTTAGTCGTCAACCAAAAGACACCCATTTTTCTTTATTCTTTACGTACTTTTTTCAAGTTTTAGCCATGAATCAAATCTAAATAAATCAAAATCACAGACAAACACAACCAAAGCCACAAGCTTTCATTAATGGTGATCACCTCCTGAGGGGAATCAATACTGCATCCATCGAATTAGTTTTTTCTACTCTTTCTTTTTTTATTTATTTGATCTTTTTTTATTCTATTTAATTCTAATTTGATTTGATTTGATTTTTATTTTTATTTACTAATCTTTATTTCTTTTTTTGTGTTTATGATTTTGGATGGGTGGTTTGAATCCGTGGTGGTGAACAAGATATATAAAGATCCATGGAATGCCATGAATTAAATTGTATATTTGAATGTAGTTTTATATTTTTTTATTCATTTATTTCATAATTTTATTTTATTTTTAGTTGTAGTCAATTTTATTATTCAGTAGATTATTGTAATAGCCCCAATAGTGGGAATAGTGAAATTATACGTG
>CATIWM010104609.1:0-14975 GCA_949671775.1 Mallotus repandus | reverse complement strand
GTAGCAAGCCAATCAAGGAAATCTTCTGGGCGCAGGCTGCCATGGAATTCTGGAATTTCAGTGCGCATACCAGTCTCCCATCGTCTGCGATCATTGTCCGCAGTAGCCCTAGGTCGCCTATGTGGTACCTCTTCCTCATACTCCTCCTCCTCTTTGTTTACCTCTTCAGCCGCAGGTGGCCTGTGACGATTCTGGTTACCCAGAATTGTGGCCATTCGATCTGTCAGCTATTCGACTACTCGATCCATCCGTTCATCAATCATCTCCTGTAGTCGTAGTTCCATGTCCCTCTCATACACCTCCTGCACACGCTGGTTTCTCCTAGGCGACATGATCTCTAGATCAACGCTCTGATACCACCTGATGTAGCGGAAGGTAGATAATTGCGAAAATCGTTGATTCTAAGGAATACCGATTCGCAACCTTTAAACCCCTATTGATTCTTTCGAATTCTAGGAAATTTGGGAATAACAAAGTCTAAATTTTATTAGAAAACCAAAGCCGTCCAAAACAAAGAGAAAAATAAGCTTATATACCAAAAGTAAACCCTAAATAAACTCCTAATAAAAATAGGTAAAATTACTAAAATAGAAAAACATCAATTCGAAGGCCCAAACATGCGAATTTGGCCAAAATCCATAGGGCATCACGAGAAAAGCTCGTGACTTTGAATCAGTGGCCCAATTCCACCCAAATTAGCCACCGAAATCGCTAAAATCCGACACTCAAAACTTCGCTTTAATTATGAAACTGCCACCCACCGAATTTTATCCAATTTATCTAAGAACTCCAAAACTTGTTCTTAGACCACATCACATATCCCAATGTTGTGAAAAAGTCAAAATAAAAAGTCAAATTATGACAATAAAACCAAGAAGACTATATGGTAGAATAATTCCTAAGTCAACTAGTTATAAAAAATTTATGATATTCATATGCAATAAAAGAAAAAAAAAAAAGATTTCTCGAATGTGACTGCAAATATGGTTTCTTGATGTTGGCCATCATATTGCAATATATTGTCTAAATTAGATATATTAAATTAAATTATTGCAGCTAATTAGAGAGTAGTTAAGTGGTAACTCCTCTTCAAGAGCATTTTGAGATATAGAGTTCGATTCATACTGTCTTTATTTAAAGAGAAGGATTTTTCCATATTGTGCAATCCATCAAAGTTTAGGCCATATGATCTCCTATTAATAAAAAAAAAAAAATTGATGCATTTTATGTTCAAGTCTTCTTTTCGTCCAAATCATCGAGATATATATTCAGAATTCAGCTGCCAAAAATAAAATTCTTTTAGAACAATTAATAAAATTAATTATTTGTAATTTTTACCAAGTAATATATATATTTTAACACACAATACCGGACATTATTTCTAATTTAATTCGAATCTGTGCTTGAAATTCGAAATGCACAAACAACGGAAAGAAAAATATTCCACATTTTTTTTCTAATTTTGAACTGGAGATAATCTATAAAGTTTTTCATAGATAGTGCAATTTGTGTTTCTTAACCAAGTTTCCTGTAGGTTTCAAAAAAAAAAAAAACCAAGTTTCCTGTACATTGCTCTGGTCAAAGGTATAATTGGTTCAAAGAGTTTTATGATTGACCTTAATTTTCTGGCTTAGATCAATAATTAAGAAATCTCTAGATGAAATAGACCTTAAATAATCCAAGATTATATGTTTGGACTTCTTCAAACTTTGATAATTGTTAATTCGCGGATAATAATTTCATTTATTCTCAATTATACTCCAATTTTCGATTGAATCTCATTCTTTAAATGATATCAATTTATTGTATAAACTTCTAAAATTTTTTCTGTTATTTCACTCTTCTCATCCATTGTTTCAATTTATCCTCAATTAGGACCTAAATATAATTTAAAAAATTATAATGAGATTCTTTTAAAATTCAAATACCCACTTAAATCTTTTTTCATTTTCAAAAAAAAATCATAAAACGACCCAATTGATGAGTTTATTTAAAAATAGAAATAAGTTTACAATTATTTAATATGTTTGTATTTGACACAAATAAATTTCAAAAAATGTTATAATTTATTTGCAAAATTAAGTTTAATATGTTTACTTTCAAATTTTAAATTTTTAAATTTATAAAATTACTTATAATTAAAAAATTCTAACAAAATAGTTTGAATTTACAAATTAAATCAATGCCATCATATCTATATTTTTTTGTAAGAAAAAAAATCTAATTTTTGTCATTATCATTTTCCAAAGTACTTTTATTCCTTTTTTTATTCCTATTTTATTATGGAATATTTGGCTATATTGATATTTTCAATAAATAAAGTATAGGTTTGAATTATAAATTTATATCAAACGTAATATGATAAAATATAAATTTTTTTTGAACCATTAATTAAATCAAACTTATAAAATTAACAGCAAATGATTTAAAATTCATTTGGTAGTGCAACAAATTTCTTAATGAAATTGAAATAAATCTATGAATAAATTTAGTAGCTAAATTTGCTCATATTAGATCCTTTATGTCATAATTTATGAAAACAAAGAAAAGATTCAAGTGAAAAAATATTTTTGAAAAGAATTTTATACTAATTTTTAAAATTACATTGAGGTCCCCATTAGAAAATTGAATATAATTGAAATAAATAAAAAAAATTGATATGATAAATTTATAAATTGATACAACTTAAAGGTAGAATTGTATTGATCATTGCGGAATAGTTGCAAATACACGGAACTATTAATCCTTAATTCTTTTACATTTAGCTTTTGTATATAGTCATAAATTTCAACTAATCCGAATTAAATTAGGTGAATCTCATAAAAAATAAAATAAAACTTTTTCGGTACTCCACAAGATTAAATCTCATAATGTCGTTGAAGAAAATCCAAATTTATCGTCATTTAGACGAACAAATACAATTTGAATGTATTAATATAATTCAACTTGAGAGTATTTCTATTATTGTCTCATAGAGGCAGTACAAATAGACATGCCAACTTCTCTTTATTAGAAAAAACAAGAATCTCTAAGTTAGAGGGGTTTAGTTACTTTCGCCCGAGGATGCCATTCTTGTGGTACACTGAAGAACCCTCTAATTTGAATGATTTCTTTTGCATGGTGTTGGTATCAGGAGGAATGTAAGTAGCACCAGGGAGTATGTTGTACACAACCATTGGACTTCTAACAGCATAAGTCCCATCACTCCACGTGATTGCACCTGACATGATCCTCTGCTGTGCAATTTTTGGACCATAGACCTTAACTGTGAATGTTTTCTTCTCTCCTACGTCAGAAAATGACAGGACAGATGGTTCTACCATCATACTAATTGGGCCAGGCAAGTACATGGCCACAGTGTAGGTTGAGTTTGGTTTGCCAACGTTTGTGACTGTTCTTGTAAAAACTCCTTGAATTGGCTGCCCATCTTCAATGGCAAGAGAGAAAGTTGGGTAGTTTAGATCCCAAACTCTTCCAGGCTCCGTGCTGGTGCACACGGTGCTGTTGTCGCCAGTGATCTGTCTGAGAGTTGTAGTGTTGTAACCTTGCTTGCAGAGGAAGTTAATGTAATCTGCTTCAGATGCATCATAAACAAGACCAGGATTTGCTGCTGCCAATGGATTTATGTGACCAGATCCGTAAGCGAATTCAAGATCTGGGTGCTTCCTTGTGTCCATCCTATAAGCTAATAATGGAAAACAGTCTGTTCAGATTGGCATAGTTGCCGAAAGTTCAGCGCAGAATCTATCATCAGTCGTTGCGTCTTGCTTTCTTGAATTGGCCTAAACAAGTATGGTTTAAGCTATATACGTCAGTTCATGATCAATGTCTATACCTGTTGTCATAAGGGCAGATTTAACGGCTGCAGGAGACCAGTCAGGGTTAGCAGCCTTGACATAGGCAGCGGCACCACTAGCGTGTGGACAAGACATAGATGTTCCTGAAATTATGTTGAAGTTGACACTCCTGGAGTCCATCGAGGAGATGGAAGGTGGCGATACAGGAGACCAGGCAGCAAGGATGTCCACACCAGGGGCAGTGAGATCAGGCTGTGCAACATTTGTACTATGTAAACTTTCCAAGCTTCCTCAAATAATTAAAGACACTATAGTTTGAGTTGTTTTTATCATATTTTCTTGGTTACCTTGAGAATGTCAGGACTGATAAGGTTGGGTCCTCTGGAGGAGAATGATACAACAGAAGGTGCCATAACATCTTTCCAGGTTTCACTAAAAAGAATAGTTGCGATTGGATTCCTGATTAAGAAATGCTTAATCAGTTTTGTTCGTATGTATATATATAACGAACAATCCAAAAAAAGGGTGTAAAAAATTTTAAGAATCTTATGTTACTCTGTAGATCTGATGTAATCCAGAATTTCTTGGCCATCTTCTGTGGTGATTACTGTTGCAGGTAATGGGTAACTGAAAGCAAAATCATTGCTGTACTCTGAGTCAGCCATTATAGTACCAACACCGTTAGCTAGTAAAACGCCAGAACCATCCCAAATCGATTCACAGAAAACAATCTTTCCTGATACTTTGTACGAATTCAAGGCACCAGTCAAGCAATATTTTGCAATTTCAGGGTCAGCTCCTGCAGAATAATTTGCTGCATCCCCTCCCCAAATCAATGGATATGTACCACTGAGCACGAAGTTATTAACGGATAAACCCTGAATTCATCAAATGAAAATATGAATGAATTAAGTGAAAAAAAAAAAAAACATGACATTATGCATAATCATATGCGTAAACTCACAGTGATGATTTTTCCATTGCCAAGAACCGCCTTGGCAAAGAATTTCCTATCAATGGTGCTGGCAGCAACAGTCAATGTCCAAGGTGCGACATTGCAGGTTGTGTAAGGAAAAGGTCCAGAATTTCCCGCAGAATTTGAGGTAAGAATACCATATCTCATGGCATGGAAGGAACCAATGGCAATTGGGTCCTCCAGATACGGGAATGCAAAAGGAGCACCAAGGGAAACAGATAATATGTCAACACCATCAGCTATGGCATCATCAAACGCGGCCAGAATATCAGCACTAGCACATCCAAATGACCAGCAGACTTTGTAGACAGCAATTCTTGCATATGGAACTCCACCTCTTGCGATTCCCTCGGCTAGTCCCAAGTAACTTGCCCCTTGAACTTCCCGTCCAGCTGCAGTTGAAGCAGTATGGCTCCCATGTCCTTCAGAGTCCCTAGGGGATTTGAAGTCATTGTCAAAATACCTGTTCATACTGTTGTAGTACCTGGCTCCTATGATCTTGCTGCAATTTCAGAACCTTTCAACATCAGTTGATGAACAAAAGGAGATGTAATAGTTAGGTACTTAAGTAGAAAGAGAGCTCACTTATTGCAGGTGAAGTTGCCTTCACCTTGACAAGTTCCTTTCCATTTAGATGGTGCCGGACCCATTCCTTCGTCGCTGAAGCTATCAGATTCTGGCCAGACTCCTGGAATATAAAGACAGTGAAAACATCCCAATTAGCATATACCATATTGGAATTTTTTTTTTTTTTTTCCATGAGGGCTTGGAGTTTCAGAAAATCTTAATGAGTACAGTGGTACTATCGGGAGCTGAACTCCTGAGTACTGGGCTACTATCTTTAAATTTTTGTAGATTGATGTGAGTAAGCAGCAAAATATGCAAAAAGTTAGGAACCTGTGTCAAGAAGGCCGACAATGACATTTCCTTGCTGAGCGCCAGAGACCTTCCCTTTGCCTTTGTTGTAACCCATAAAGTCCCACGACCTTGTTGTGTGAATATTGAATATGTGGTTTGGCATCACTGAGATGACACCATCCATTTCTGCAGCCAATTTTAGTTTTCATTTTAGCAAAGAACAATGCAAAAATGTCTTTTATATATATCTATCGGCAACACTTCTTATTTTGAAACCTAAAACTCTAACCTGAGAGTCTTTCGACTTCTTCATCCGACAATTTAGCTGCAAATCCATTGAAACTCCTTCCATAACTGTAGAGTAGGGACTCTTTGGCTGCAGAATAGCTGAAATTGTAAAAGAAAATGATTCAAGGTTTGAGATCCAATGATTCCATGATCAGCACTCAGCACATTGCTGACTGACCATATATAAACATACATATGTAGGAATTGCATGTGTAAGGTAAGCACGTAGTAACCTTCCAAGTACAGTTTCTAGCATGGAATGGTGAGTGGATTCAGCAGAAAAATCTCCATGAGGCCGGTTTCCCATATAGACAATGTGAACCTACACATGAATTCAACATGAATTTGTAGAACTGATATATATATATATATATATATATGCTTCAAACTTAGGAAGAAAACTGTGAATAGGACACAATTAAGGATATACCTTGCTCTCATTGCCATGGCAATGCACACAAAATGCAGCTAGCAATAGTGGGTAGAGAAGGGAAGCTAGCATTGGCTTGGCCATTTTGATTTAGCACACTCTCAGAGATTCCTAATTTGATTGATGGTGTGAAGCTGAATAATCATGCATGGTACTTATAGTACCAAAATTAACACTTGTTATTAACGCAATACCAATTTGATCTAATTCTTGCATCGGCAGCAGGCCGCAGGGTCTTGTGGTTGTCCTTTAATTTTAATGTTTAGTCGTGATTAACAACATCAATTCAAGTCATTGTTACGATCGTCCATATAATTTATTGTCTTTCTTGTTTTTTTTTTTTTTTCACTTATTCTTAATCTAAGTTACACTAGAAATTTTATTTTTAGACCAAGGAAGAAGTGTCTTATAATTATTTTTTTTAAAGATACTTTAAAATGTAGAATTTAAATTTTATCTTATTAGTTTATGAAATTAATTAATTTTTGTTTGATTCAAAAAAAAATGATAACATTTTTTTTAACAATTAGCCAAGGGCTAAGATGGCTAAGTCTCATGGTTGAGAATGAAAGAATAATAGGGTGATGTGGTTTGGGGATCAACCCTACTCTCAACTAAATGTCTTGATCCCGTGACAGGATATTTAACCATTCGTCATGGGCGGACTAAGCATTAGAGATTAACATTTAATCTAGTTATTATAATTTTTTAATTAATAGAAAGGTCAAACAACTTAAATATTGATGAATTGTATAACAGTGGGCAATCTTTCTATTTTAAAATTAAGTGAAAATAAATTTCATAAATCATTTAAATTAGTATTTTACTTCTTGGAAGCTGAAAATAGGTATAAAGAGTTCAAAATTATTGCATTACTTGTCCTAAGAAAATTGAGCCTATAGAAGGAAAAATGTTTTAATTCTAAAGTTTGAAAATTGATCTAAATGCCCCAAGTTAAATCGTTGAGGGCAAATAAATAATAAAAAAAAGTTCAAGGACAATAATAAGTCAATTAAAAGTCGACATATTATATGCGTTGACCTCGGATAATAAGAAATTAAGAATATCACCAAAGGACAAAAATCCAAAATTCAACTCGGCATTGAACATTTTGTATGCATGCAATTGCAAGCAACGAAAAAACATTTTCTTCAATTCATTGGATTTTTCACTCCGCTACATAATAATAAAAAAATTATCTAATATATATGTATATATGAAAGATTTTTACTTATACTGAATGTATATATATTTAGTAGTATAATTTAAAATAAAAAACACATATCTTATTTTTATCAAGTAAATATATAATATTTAGATAATATATTTTAAATTTTATCATTAGGTATAATATATTTAGTATAGATAAAATTTATTGTGAAATAAACTGTACACATACGCTCAAATTAAAGGTGATATCCCAATATTATAATCTAGGCCCAACACTTCTAATCACAAAAAAAAAAAAAAAAATCAATTAGATTTTAGCTATATATTTCTAATATGTATCTTTCATCTTTTTTTAGTTCATTCATTTCAAATACATAGCAGACACTGCATTCGACTTGTTCTTTCACATACTCTATACTAACTTAGAGGGAATATTAATTTTACTATTTTTATTCTTTAGAAATTCATTTATAGCAACAAAAAGTTCTAAAATTGTCATCATCATATTGCCCTATCTTTTTGTTCTCTTGTTCTCATAGTCTCTTCCTATTTTTTTTATTTGTCCACATCACAATCTTTTTTTTAACTTTTCTTATCTCTACAACAAGAAATTTTCACCTATATTAGTTGTATCACATCTAATAATTGAATATAGGATATAAATTCATGTATTTTATTTTTATTAATTAAATGTAAAATATTTAATTTATATATTGTACATTCAACCGCAGAGTACTATATTCGACATAAATAAAAATCTCCCACAACAACACTTCTATTATCCATCTTTACTTTCACTTTTATTGCTGCGACACACTTCAGTAAAAATATAAAAAAAGAATTCACATGAAATACATCATTTTTAATTTAGTTAATAAAAAAATCTCATTTTTATTTATTACATTTGTGTCTTTCTATTTTTTCACGCGTGCTCCTTTTTTATTTTTCTTTCAGTTTTGCTCTTTTTTTTTCTCCTTTTCTCCTTTTATTTTCCTTTTTCCTCTTTTTTATTTTCTACTTTGTTTGTTTGACTTCTCTCTTTTTTTTCCCTCTTTTGTATTGGAAGAGAACAACAACAAGAGCAAGAACTTTATGAAGAAGACGAAGAAAGCAGCATGATCAAAGTTTTAAGCAGCATGATTGCCTATAATTGTTGTTATTAGTTTGGGTATTGATGGGATGTAATGTTTTTTTAACACTATCCCTATATTAGGACTTTTCAAGGCTGATAATAGAAGAATGGGTGTTTAAATTTATTTCCTTTATCAATACTATAACCTGTGATGGAATGATAAATCATCCGTTTTAAAAAGATTAGGGAGTGGGATATGTTCTTGGGGGATAATTGTTAAAAGGGGTTTTTTCATAAATACCTCAAAACAGAGGCAAAACAATAAAAATACCCCAAATTTTCTAAATTTACGCGCTTACCCCCTTCTCCAATTTTAATTATGCGCCTACCCCACTCCTCTCTCAGCTCAAAAACATGCTTCAGTCTCCTCCCTCAGCTACAAAACACAATTCCATCTCCTCCCTCAGCTGTAAAACCTCTCTTTCAGCTCAAAACTACTTCTCTCACCTGCAATCACTCCACAACAAATCAAAACCGATTTCTTTCTCCAAAAACAAAGATATCATTGTACAAAAATCTACAAAAGAAACTCAACTCTGCCTCCCTCACATCAACTATCATTATCAATCTCTTGTTCAAACTCAAAAAAACATAACCAGGATTTAAAAAAAAAAAAAGGAATCAAAAACAAGATTTCAACAACCAAGAAAAGAAGAAGAAATTTAACAACAATAAAAAAATCAAAGGTAAGCATTCTCATTCAGATTCATTATTTTATGCAATCTTTGAATGCACGCAAACCAAGATCTGTTCTAAAATCAATCTATTCAAAAAAGTATTAAACCCAGATCTATTCTTAAACCCACCCATATCTTCATTTTCATCAATTTTTTTAACAATTAATTGATATAGAAGATAATGTATGACATAAACAATGTACAAACCTTGATTTCTTCCAAAAAAAAAACTTGTATTGATTTATTATTTCAATTTAGAATGCTTTCAGTTTACTTTTATTTCTAACACAATTCAATCAAATCTGAGTCAAGTTCATTGGAAGATAAAAAAATAATGTATGTGCAGAGACAAATATTTTAAAACACTTTTCATACATGCTTGCTTCATTTTAGAATCTTTTTTGTTTACGTTAGGTCTCTGAAATAATTCAAGTAAATATGTTTGAAGTTCTTTGGAAAATCAAGAAATAATGTATATGTATGCTTCATTTTAGAATCATTTCTGCTTATGTTTGGTTTTTGAAACAATTCAGGGACGTCTGTTTGAAGTTCTTTGAAAAATCAAGAAATAATGTATATGGCTACTTCATTTTAGAATCCTTTCTGTTTACGTTTGGTTTCTGAAAACATTTGAAGGACATTTGTTTCAAGTTCTTTGGAAAATCCCAAAATAATGTATATACCTGCTTGATTTTAGAATCTTTTCTGTTTACATTAGGTTTCTGATACATATTTCACTTACAGAAAATACAAGAACTGCTTGTTTTCATTCACTACTATGGCGAATGGACTGACAACTTCACTTTCCAAAACTTCCAGGTCACCGAAATTCAAATTCCAATAGATTGCACATACCAAAACCTCATAAATAAAATTTCAGATCGATTGAAAGTGCAAAATGAAGAAAATGAAGTAGAAATCAATTACCAAGTCAAACAACAGTATCCGAGACTTACAATTGAAGATGATTCAAGTTTGCACCTCTACATACAACTAAAAAACACAGAACCATATCAAATTAAGTTCCCCTTGTGCATCACAATAAAAAAAAAAGAGAAGGACAACAATTTCTTTGATTTCACTCCAACAACATCAATATTACAATCATAGCAGCAGTCAACAAGCACAAAAAACACAAAAACAGCCTCAGACATAGTAGATTATGTAAAAAAAATTAGCAAGCAAAACAACAACAGTGAACAAGAAGAAGTACAAAGTCCTCTCTGTTTGTCTTCCATAATCAGCAACACAAATGTCAAAGAAGTGGAAGTCTATCAAATCTATGACAACAAGCAGATGCTGAAGACAGTCATGAACCTCTATGTCATTTTAAATAATTTTTAATTCAAAGTCATCAAATCATGTGGCAGAAAATTCTTCATAAAATGCATTGATGAACACTGCACTTGAAGATTGACAGCATCAAGGTACAAAAACATAACGATGTTTCAAATACGAGAATTCAAAAATGAACACAGTTGCAGTTTGGAGGCCAGATTAGGAAACCACCATCATGCAACAACAAGCATGATAGCTTATTACATCAAGTCAAAATACAGCAGCTTAAAAATAGTGTATATACCGGCAAATATAATCAGAGATATGCAGAAGGATTATGGCATCTCAATAAACTACATGAAGGCTTGGAGGTCAAAGGAATCAACTCTTGAATTCATCAGAAGAAAACCAGAAGAATCCTTTTCATTTCTGCCCAGTTTCCTCTACATGATTGAAAAGACAAACAGAGGATTAGTAGTAGACCTGAAGACGAATAATGAGAATAGATTTTTATATGTCTACATGTCATTACAAGCCAGCATTCATGGGTTGCAGCACTGTATACCAGTGATTGTGGTTGATGGGACTTTTCTCAAAATAAAATTTGGAGGCACGCTCCTAACAGCCTCAACCCAAGACGCAGCAGGTAAAATATTTCCACTTGCTTTTATTGTTATGGATTTTGAAAATGACAGCTCTTGGATATGGTTTTTTGTGCATTTGAGAAAAACCTTGGGAATGAGAGAGAAGCTGACCATAGTGTCTGATACATATCAAAGCATGGGAATTAGCCATAAAACAGGTTTATCCTAAAGCTGCACATGTTTTTTGCATCTATCACATCTTTAATAACATCAAAACAAACTTCAAGAGAAGCACAATGCAAATTAAAGAACTATTTTTACAAGTTGCAAATAGTTACAAAGTAGAACAATTTGAGAAGCATATGCTTGACATAGAAAAGATAAATGCAAGAGTGTATGAGTACCTGAATAATATTAGACATGAAAAGTGGACGAAGGTGTACTCACAAAACAACAAGTTTAGGACCATGACTTCAAATATTGTCGAATCCCTCAATCCAGCAATAAAATATGCAAAGGAACTACTGATCACAACCCTGCTAGAATACTTGAGAGGACTGATGCAGTAGTGGACTTCCATAAATAAAAACATTGCCAAAGGCACATTCAAAAAGCTTACAAAAAAGCCTGATAAAAGGCTGACCGAGAACTACATCAAATCACTAAAATTCAATGTAAGATATAATACTTTTCTTTCAAATTTGAAATATCATGCATGAGACAAACAATCAGTAATTATTTAGTCAAATAAATATTATTTTTTGAATACTTTTAGTTTCCTGATACAATAAATGCAATTCCTATTTTAATTCTGCTTAGTCTTAAATAATTTTCAAAACTGTTAATTTATGTGAAACTAAATCCTTTTGGTTTACATGATGAAATCTTCAGTGTCTATTGTGAGCAAAACTAAGAAATAGTAGACCTGAAAGATAAAAATGCATGTGCAACAAATTTCAACTAGATCAACTACCTTGCGAGCATGCATTAGCAGTTCTAAAGGAATTAAACCAGGAACCTTACACCTATTCATCACATTTCTACACTACAGAGACCATGGTTGCAACATATGAAGCTACAGTTTACCCTTTGCCAAGTCAATCAACATGGTGCATACCAAATGATGTGAAAGAAATGATAGTACTACCTCCAAGAGCAAGAATTAGAGCCGGAATACCTAAAAATACAAGAGCCAAATCTCCATGGGAAATGAAAACAGAAAACAAGTGTGGCAAATGCGGCTTATTTGGACATAACATGATAACCTGTAGAAATCCACCAAACATGCAATAGTTCTTGCATACTTTCTGTTTCATTTCAATTTCTGAAAATGATTTTTACATTTCTATAGTCATTTATCAAGAATAAAAAATGGATTCTTGTTGTTTTGTTAAAATTTTCTAGTGCAATTACACTCTTCCTCAATAGAATAATATGTAATATAATTTCTATTAGGTACATTTAGATTGCCACTTGAAATAAATATAATTCAATTAAATTTCACTGTAAAAATAGAATACTTTCTGTTTCTTTTCTGATTCTGAAATGATTTTATACACATATACTGACAACTTCCAAGAATAAAAAAATTAATTAACTTATTTTTAATTTTTCAAACTGCAATTATATTTGCACAAAAAAATAATTTTCAACTGTATATTCTGCCAGTCCATTACATGAAATAACCAACTTTTCATTAAATTTGTCAAAACATTTTGAATACATTTGGTTGACATTAAGTTTCTGATACAAATATAATAAACCTTAAACAATAATAAACCTATTCTAATAAAAAAAATCAATTACAACCATATACAAAATCTTTAAAAAAATAATAAAGCAAAAGTAAACTTAAAACAAAATATTTTATAAAATCAACTATCTCCAACATCAACAAACAAACATCAAATGCAAAATTCAACAACCCAAATATTTGTGTTCATAACCAAACAATGACAGCTTAAAATCCTTAAAAAACAACCAAACATTTCACAAAAGAATTCTAAAACAATCTGATCAATCAACCTATTCTAAATCAACCTTTTTCTTCCCTTTTTCATTTTGATTCAACCTTTTTCGGTATTCATATTCACTTTCCACCGCATCACGTTGCTTCATCATGCCATAGGCATACAAACTCACAGCATACCGACTTCTCATCTAATCTATATTCATGTCACCAGGAATCTCCAACCCATGAAGCAAGTACTCAGCAAATGAAACCACAAATACTCCACAATCACTAAAAAAAATTAAAAACATATTAGAATAATGAAAAAATAATAAATTGAAACCAAAACAAAGAAAAAAAAACTCACTTGCTCTCTTGGGAAGGAAGATCATCAATCGAGACAATTTCAAAAGGATCTAAAAGCTTCTTCAAGGCATAAACTTCAGAATTCATATCAATATCTTTACATTCTGCCCACAGATCAAGAAGCTCAAAAAACACTGGAAGCAGAACACTATAAGATTCCAAAACTTCCATCACCACTTTATTAGTCTTTGCACACCTCAGAGAATTATAAATGTAAATACTCCTATCCTTGAAGTTCAAACGCCCCAAAATCCAATGTTTCTCTTTACCAATATGAATAGGAAAAAACACATCATCAACAAGATACCAAGTAGTGTTACTAGGCATGTAATACCCGAGTATGTACTCCGCAACACTATGATCAACAGAAATAAGAGAATAATCCTTGTATTTTGATAAAAATTTCTTATATAAAGTTTGAATACGTTGATCAAATTAGTTATCTGTTGTAGTGTATTTGACATAGCTGCCAGAATACACTTTCCCTTTTTTCCTCAAATAATAAAACAAAACATCCATATGCTACAAAACAAAAATTCAATATATCAAACAATTATTTCATATATATAGTATACAATTAGTTTATGTTAAGTTTCTAAAATTAAAAACTCGCAAAAAATAAAAACTTACAGAAGAAGACAACATATTTCTAGGGGAATCCAAAGTATAGAACCATTTCTTTGATACAATTGTCTCAACTTCAAATACAAAACTAGGAGAAATCAAATTATCTTTATCACAATACAACTTCTTCCTACAAAATTAAAAAAAACACAAATAAACAACCAATAAACTACTTATAAATAACTAAACAAACGAACAAATAAAAAATCAAAACATACTTATTCTTCTTCTTTAACCCAACCTCAATCCAACCATCAAAAGCAGAGAGAGATTCATATTTTAAAGCTTCTCCAATATCCTTACTAAAAGGATGTATATTTTTCAAAATGCTTATGTCATTCTTCTCCTTAATAACTTCTGAAGAACCAAACTCATTAACGAAAGGAGATTTCATGAAATAAGCAGGTTTATGCTTCCTTTTATCAAGAAGTGGAGTCTCAAAGTCATCATCATCAACATAAATATATTAAACAGTATCAGAAACCAAACAGAAACAAAAAAGCAACACAAATACATAAAACATAAATAAAAAAAATAAAGATAATACCACAACAGCAGGATTAACAGTCTGTCCACTAATAGCGCCACCTTCCTTAGAAACAGACATAAAATCACCTTTTCCAACAACCTATTTTTTAAAAAAAAAAAAACCAATGCTCAACCACAAAAAAATTAAAAATAAAATAACATACAACATCACCACTTAAAGCAGCTTTTACAACATTATCAATAACAATGAAAGTCTGCTCAACATCATCAAATACAAAATCTTCAACCTAAAAATAAAAACAACATATCAAAACCAAAATTAGTAACTAAAACAAAACCAAAAAAAATAATATAT
>CATIWM010104605.1:0-14546 GCA_949671775.1 Mallotus repandus | reverse complement strand
CTTGTTATCAATTTTATTTAAATCAATAACATAGACATTATCAACTCTTTCACCACTAAAAATTACTTTGTCTTCATCAAGACTACTAACAAAGCAATTCTTAGGATAGAAAGTGACTTTATTTCCCATATCACATAGTTGACTTATACTAAGCAAATTATGTTTAAGACCATCAACAGCAATACATGATGTATAGATAAGGATTGAGAATTACCAATTTCTCCAATGCCAATAATCTTTCCTTTTGCATTGTCTCCAAAGGTAACATGTCCTCCATCCTTAGCTTCAAGCTTGTTGAATTGCTCTTTATTTCCGATCATATTTCTTGAACATCCACTATCAAGATACCAACTACTTTTTGTTCTTATGGACTTCAAGCATACCTAAAAAATGCAAATTATACATTCTTTTGAGCCCAAACCTTTCTTGGCCTAGGTTGGTTAGTCTCAAGGTAATCTAAAGGAAGCAAGTTTAAGTGCAATCTTCTATAGAAGCACATATTGCTAGAGTGACCTTTGGTCATGCAATAAAAACACTCAAGACTGGCAAATTTATTTTTCCTAGGATAATATGCTTTTCTAGTATGTGAAACATGCCTTATGTGTTGTGGTGGTGAATTCTTTCTATAACTCTTTTAAGTCATAGTGTGAGACATACATTGACAATGACAATGTGTATTTTGATAGGTTTGTGCAATATGTTTATGTGCATTGTGTTGTGTAGCATGCCTATTATGATTGTGTCTAGTGTACATATAAGCATGCTTTGGTTGTGGTGCTCTAGTTTGAGCCTTACCTCTTTGTGTCAATGAAGGTTGAGTCTCATTGGACTTTCCCTTATGGTTCGACACATGAGACCTCTTAGCTTTAAAGGCTTGAGTCTTATTTTTGGATGTAGATGCAATAAAATTATGTGATGCTTTAAAAAAATTAATATGTGATGGTGATGAAGGAGTCATTCCATTTTTTTTATCCAATTCCATAAGTATCTCCATGAAATTTTTGAGAGTCAAGAAGACTATCTAAAGTTTCTTTTCCCTTTTGAAATTTAGAAATGAAATTCTTTAACTCTAAGACTTCTTTAGAAAGTTTATGATTTTCATCATTTGATTTCTTAAGTTGGTCTTTCAAAGAATTTGAGCATTCCAAATCACTTGCAAATTTTTCATTTATTTTAACAAGTTTAGAAAAATCATTTTTCAAGTTTTTGAATTCCTCAGATAAGCTAGTAAACTTATACTTGTAAAACTTTTTCCTAGTAAGTAAGCTAGTATATTTATGCATGATTTTGTTCAAAATATAGCTCCCATTATAATCATCATCATTATCATCATTATCATTATCATATTCATAATCACTAGAGGAGTTAGAAATAGATGGTACCTCTTTTTCATCTTCAAGAGCCATGAAGCAAAGGTTGGCCACTTCTTCTTGTTCATCTTCCTTCTTGGATTTGGAAGAGTCATCCTAAGTAGCTTTGAAGGCCTTCTTTCTATACTTTGCTCCTTTGTTCTTGAATTTGAGTTTGGGTCACTCACTTCGGTTGTGACCTGGTTTTTTGCATTCATAGCAAGTAACTTCTTTTGTTTTCTTCTTACCATCTCCTTCATACTTTTTATTGAAGTCTCTTATTCTTGAGGTATGTTTCTTTCTCAAGAACTTTTTAAAACTTCTAGTGAGCATGGCAATTTTACCATCTTCATCACTAGAACCTTCATGATTTTCTTCTTCCCTTTCTTCTTGTGAAGCCTTTAATGTTATGCTCTTTTTCTTTTCTTCCTTCTCTTCTTGCTCTTCTTCTCTTTGCTTTATTGTAAGCTCATGGGTAAGAAGCTTTCCAATAAGCACATTAGTTGAAAGAGTGGCAAGATCTTGAGCTTCCTCAATGGAAGTAACTCGAGATTCCCAATCCTTCTTAGGTAGGATTCTTAGAATCTTGTTGTTTACTTCCGCCTTAGTAAAATATTTACCAAGTTTCTTGAGGGTGGTGATAAGAGCATTGAGGCAGTTTGTCATTTTGATGATTGATTAGTGAGGCTTCATTTTGAAGAGTTCATACTCATACATGTGGAGTTAAACCTTCTTGCTTCTTACTTGAACATTTCCTTCGTAATAATTTTTCAAGGTTTCCCACATTTCCTTGGCCGAAGTGCAATATTGAAGCTTGCCTCCTTCTTCTCTTGACATAGAAGAGACTAGAGTAATTATAGCCTTTTTATTTTTATGATTCCCTTTTTATTGAATAGCGTTCCAATCATCTCTCAAAATTTCAGTAATCATACCATTAATTATAGCTTTGGGTGATTCCCAACCTTTTCGAAAAATGTCCCAAAGTTTGATGGAGTCACAATTAAGATAGAGCTCCATTTTGAACTTCCAATGAGGATAATCACAACCATCAAAGAATGGTCTAAGAGAAGAGATGTTTTCACTCCCCATGATCTTGTATTCTAGTAATGAAGTACCTAGAATTCAAGCTCTGATACCAAATGAAAATGCCCTAGGGGGCTGAATAGGGCTATCGAACAAAAATTAAAACTTAAAAACAAATAAATAAAAGAAAAAGAATGTTGAGAAAGAAGAATGATGAATACAAGTATTTAAGGAGTTCAGATTCTCAACAATCCTATGTCTCCACCTAACTTATCCCCAAGTTAGGATTTTGAATCACCACAATCTATTTCCCTAGATTGATTTTTACAACTTGAGTTTTAGGCTCAACTCAAAAATCGATTCACAAGTGTTTTGAAGGCTTATACTAAAACCAAATTCCCAAGTGTTTTAATGGCTAAACACTTAAAACAATTCCTTTAGAATAGAACCTCACTTCCCTTTTCTTTAACCTCATAAAATAGAAGAATAATAATTTTTATTCCAACACTCACCAAACTCTCATAAGATTTTATCAAATATAAGAATGAATTAAAGAGAATTTTGAGCTTAATTGAATGCTTGAGAATGTATAAATGAAAAATAAGTTTCTAACCTCTAAATGATCTTCAGAAGTTGTATTTATAGTTGAGCTATTCAATTATAGCTATTAGAAACAATAATTTTGTTTCCAATAAATTCAAACTTCATTTGGATGAAATTTGGACTTTTAGCCTGCAAAAGCACCGGTCCCGGTCGTGATCACACTGATCCTGGTCGGGATATTCAAAAATATATACATTATAGCTATTATGTTTGAAGTCTACATTGATCTTGATTATGACTGCCTTGATCCCAGTCATGATCACACTGGTCCTGGTCAGGACATTGGCCCGGGATATGTTATGGATGATTTCTTTAATTTGATACAATTTTGGTCTCAGTCAGGACTTGCATGGTCCAGGTCGGGATCATGACATTTTGACATTTAAGAAGATCGAATAAACCTTATAATTCTTCGTAAAAGCTATAGGTATTTGTCTTATCTTTACATATCACTTTAAATCACTTCAATTGGACATCTTTAGCTCAAGATATTGTTGAAATACTAAAAGCTGCTCAAATTAAAATGAAAAATGCATATGCTGATTTAACTGAATATTTCTAGACCCAAACGAATTCAGATTTTGACAAGTAAGATAATTTGGAAAGCTTTTGATGTTTACTTTAAATGTTAAGAATACAACTTTCTCATTATAAAAGTCTAAGACTTCCAAAATCTTCCTGGAATCCCGAAGGTTGATTTAGCCCAAAAGCACGCTTTAGATTCATTTTGATTTCAATTATACTCCTAGCTTATACACACTTAAACAAACATATTAAATGCTCAAAATTAAGTTTGTTTAGATCAAAATCAAGATTGATTATTACTAAAGTCAACAATTTATTTTAGAAAATAAAAGATAAAAAAATTTCTTATTTTTTATAGTTTTAGTTCAAAATGTTTGCTTTATATTCTTATTTTTGTTAATATTGTAACACATATGTAGGCGGCGGGGTTCAGCATGCACCCAAGTATTAGCAACCATGACACTGTGTGAGCTTAAGGCCCACTAAGAAATACAAAATGGGCTTAGGGCCCATATTGGAGATGGAGTCGCCGCACGGATAAAAGCCAGGACACACTATACAACAACTAGATTCCACAGAGGTACCCAAAAGTTGTCTTCAGAGATCAAGTTTGGAAACTGGGTATGGGCCTTGGAATGCCCACCCAACCTTATGACTGGCCTACGCGAGCGTTTTGTACTTTATTACCCTTAATTATTAAGTTATTTCCTTATTATTATTAGTGGCAAATGCTTCCATTTTACAATATTACCAATTTTGTACATTAATCCTTTTCATGCTTATTTACCTTGGCATTTAAACAAATAATGGGAATAAATATTATAAACATTCATTCTAAATAAATGGGATAGGGATTAGGGATTACAACGCTTTGTACAAATCGTTACAATAATCAAATAAAATCTCTCAATTACTGATTAATTTACTAATTACATAGTGATTAAAAATTACCAAAACCTACAACAAATATAGTTAGTTGCATTTCAAAATATACAATTTTACTTACAAAATAACCATAATTGAATTTACATAAAAGTAGACATGTATATTCACATAAATATGGATTAATCATTTAAGCAAACTTAACATGTTACAATTGCATGCAACATATACGTATAATATATAAAAAATAAACCAAAAAGCTACCAAAGCAAAGCAGAATCAGGGAAGATTCTTGCCAAAAGGCAATCGCCTCATTGTGAAAGGGTGACACCTCTTTGAAAAGGTGATGCCTCTTCAAAAGGCACAACACAAAAAACTACAACTTTCTTAAATCTTAAGCATCTCAAGTATTTATGCAAATCAACATAAACCAGAAACATAAAACTTAATAATTCATATATTCAAGCCTTAAACTCAATCTAAAGAAAACAATTAACACACAAAACGAATATAAAATCATGAAATGGAATTTTAAGCAAAATGAGGAATTTAAAGCTTGAAACAAGAGATTCTACTGATTAGGATGAGTTTAGTGCTCCTAACTGAGCCCTCAGAGCTTGTTTGATGATTCAAAGTATGTTGAATGCAAGAATTCCCTTCTCCCATCTTAAGAAATAGATTATGAAGCCTAAAATCCCTTTTTTTTATTTCTTCCTTTCAAGAACGTTTTTTCTTCTCTCTCTGGTCTCTTTTTCAATGGCCAACCTCTCCTCCTTATTATTAGCCTAAACCTCTACTTAAGCCACTACCTTTTCTCTCTCTCTAGTTTCCCAAAACTCAAGGTTAAGTCCACGTTGCATTTTGCATCATTGTTTTTATCCTTCCTTCTTATTTTTATGCCTTAAAAGTCTTCAATTCATACACAAAAATACAGAATAGAGAAAAAAGATCATTCTTTAGGTTAAATGCATCAATAAATAACATTTAATACTACAGGGGATAGGTGTGAAGAGGCGGCGCCTCTTCGTTGAGGCATCACCTCACCAATCCTTAGCGAGAAGAGGCATCGCCTCTTCGTTGAGGCGATCTCCTCTACGCCCAGGCCTGGTCTAGGCCTTGGGTCAAAAGTTTAGGCTTGGCATTTTGGGCTTAATTTTAGTGTTTGGGCTAAGATTATATTCCAGGGAAGGTTTCGGGTTCTCTTGCATTCGGAATTCGGACTACTCACCATTGGGCTTTCGTCGCGAGTCGACCAAACCGGGAGTGTCCACAACATAATAAATGGATTTATAAGTTTTACGATTTCTTTGTAGTGAGGTATTTTTAAGAAAATTTTTATTTTTTCACTTTTTAAAAAAATCAAAATTTCCTTATATTCTCAATGTTTAATATTTTTAGCATCTCAAACCTTTTTTTCTCCTTCATTTCTTACTATTTTTTGTGCTCGATTTCCATTACAATTTTTTGAATAATACAATTTAAAGTTGAGAAGTGGGTTTTGTAAGAACTAAAACATTAGATCTTCAGATTGTAAAATAATGATAAAAATTAAATTTTGTGAAAAAGTTCAGAAATTAATTTCTGAGGTTATTTTAAAAGTGTTAAGAATAAAATTTGAGGACACTTTTTATAAAATAAAAAGAAAAATTATTTTAATAAATAAATTTATAAGGATTTCAAAAAATAATTTTTAAAATATATTTATATCTTCAAAATAAAATTAAAAATGATTGATACAACTCATAAAATTTAATGGCTATACAATACAACTATTTGTATCTACATGAAAAAATAGTAACATTTAGATAAAGAAGCTTAAATTTTTTACCATCCATTATGAAAATTGGCTACCTATATAACCGGTCATTTCACTTAGTAATATATTTATATTATAATATGTATAATATAAATTACTATTTTTCCTGTATTTTGGCTTATTAAACTACTTCGTCCTTGACATTCTAAAAATATATGTGTTCATCCTTATACTTTTCTCAGTTAAAAACGTTCATCATTCCGTAAGAGTTTTTTGATAGTCAACTAAAAAAATAGAGGTCAAATTGGGAAAAATGAATGGAAAAGTCAAAAATACCCTTTTGTGGCAAAACCTTAACCTTCTTCTCTATTCCACAACTTCAATTGATCCATCATCATTCAAGTTCTCCACAGACCCATTAAAAATACCATCTTCCCTATCAAAATCCCATTCCCTTTGGCTATCAAGGCCAACTTTACTTTATCAAGGGCAAGCTTTTATAACCAGACTTTGACTTGGCATCAAAAGAGCATATTTTGATAGTACTGATCAACATCCTCATCATTAAAAGCCTTCCATAGATCTACCAATAATCCAGCTTGATCTTTTACCAAACACTCTTATTGTCCCTTGCCATCATTGTTATGCCCTTCTTTGGCCCTCCAATGATAATGGCTTCCAGTGTTATATATAAACATGCCAAAAGCGTTAAATGTGAATCGGCTTCTATCACGACCTTATTATCCACAGAGATTGAGGAACATACACCTTCGTACCACTAATTTTCACCATCCTTGACAGCTTCTCAATTTCCCCAAAAATGCTTGAGAGCAAGTTAGACTTGCCTAATCCTACCTTCCCACATATTTTTACCTTTATCCCCCTCTTCACTTTCAACTCTATTCCATCAAGGGTAGGTATGCTTGACTCAGGGTCGCAGCTAAATTTTCCACCATCGATCTTCACCTTAAACTTTGTTTAATATTTTGGGACATACTCAATGGCATCTTGTGGAATTTCACCTTCTTGAAGGTAGCAAGCCACTCTATCTATTAGTCAACAGATAAAACAAGACGGGCACTTTAGCTAATTTTATACACACCATATTTCCCGCCTACTAATAGATTAATGCAGTAGTTAAGCTATTGGATTAATCTCTCACTCACATTGTAAATTCAAATGAATAAAGGAATTAGAGTTAGATGGGATTTGCATGTAAATTTATCTCTAACTTCATTCAAATTTGTATGGTTAATTAGGAGAAAAAGTAGGCAAGCAAGCATGCACACACAAATGTTGATGTAATTTAATGGCAACAACTGTTGAATTGGCTTTTGGTAGTTACCATAGGTTGCACTATTTTAGATTTATAACAACATTCATGTCATGCCCAAAAACCTCACTACTGCTTCAAAGCCATTTGGTGTTTATTAAGAGAAAAACATAGTGCCATTTGTTAATGAATATAGCCATGCATACCATTAACAAATAGCCATTTATGGACATGAAAAAAATTCTCTCCTATATGTGTATATATCATTCTACACTACGAAATCATAAAATTAAATACATATTTTACTTACTCTGTACACATAAAATTCTCTTCTCTTCTCTTCTGTGCAGCAGAGCTCAAGCTTCTTTTAGCAGCACTTTTTTATTTTTTGTACTACTATTGCTACTATTTTACTTTGTGATGGTTGTTGCTATTGTAATAGTGGTTATTGCTATTGTTGTAAGGAGGTGGTGATGGTGGTGGTTGTGATAGGGGTAATGGTGGTGCAGCAGTGGAGGAGAGTGGGAGAGGAGGAGGGTCATGAGCAATGGGGTTGAGAGTAATTTGAGAGTACTGGCGAAATAAGCCACAAAAGAAGAAAGAACATGGTTGGGTTCTTAGTTTGGGGTGATGGGTTTTCATGGTTGTTGTTCAAGAAGAGAAAGAGAAGAGCAAAGAAAAAGCTCGAAAGATGAACTGAGAAAAGAGTTGTTATAGTTGCTCTGCTCTCTCTGCTACTTTTTCTTTTCTTTTCTTTTCTTTTCTTTCTCAATTCAAGGCACAAAATATAAAAGGGGCTATTTTAGTCTTTTCATAGTCATTTAACGCCCACTTAACGAGAATAGTGCATAAAGGACTTTTTAATTAATTTCACTAAATTGCACAGACTAATAAATACATTTTTAGAATATCAGGGACGAAGTAGTGTAATAGGCTAAAATACAGGGAGAAATTGTAATTTACCCATAATAAAATTATCTCTTTTGCATTATAATATTTTTATTGACAACTATTGTAAGTTTTTTTCAGTAAATCATCTCTCTCCTTTTTACACATATATTAGTAAAATAGTACATAAAATACTAAATCTATATTTTATAATAATAATTATTGTTGTTGTTGTTATTATTATTATTATTATTATTAAAATAATAAAAATATTATTTATTTAAATAAAAATTCAATATTACAAATATAATAGAAGTCAATAATTTTGCATTACAAGGTGTAGTAGCATGGATTAAGTGAAAATTAGACCTCATCATATCAACGTCCATATGAAAAGCTATATCAGTACCAGCAGTCGGTCCAAATCTAGTTATGACATTAATTACACTAATAGGAATGCCAGCTGATTAACCCAATACATATATACACATAAAATTAATTAAAATAAAATATACAGTAGGACACCAGTTCATTGATGTTGCAAAGTGATGTTGTCGTTCCGTTCTCCAGGTCCGTTAAGGAACCTGTAAAACAGATTCGGTGAGAGGCACGTCAGCTGGCGTCCCGACGAACCAACTCTAACGATCAAGTTAGGAAGAGCACTAGAGATAGATGAGAGAAATGAAATAGTAGTTGAGTTATCTTAGGGTATACATGTTATGCCTCCCTTTATATACTGATTTTCAAGGATTTTATGTGGGTTCACCTTGGAGACTAGTACTGTTCACGTGAGCATGTCCCCTAGATAAGGTCTGGTACTGTTCACATGGGTCTGTTCCCTCAGCTTATTCTCCAAGCATGCCTTGCATTTGTCATCCACATGAACTTTGTCAGGTGTGCAAGCAAATCGTCAGGTTGGTAGGTTGTACAGTCAAATTCGGTCGGTTCACCTTGTAGATTCATCTTCTGGGCCGAACTGATGCGTTTGGGCCTATATTGACTTTAAGCATAGAATATCGATTTAGGCCCTAGTATAACGGTTCCCCCCCACAGTTGTTGATCATTTATGTTCAATGTGTGATGCATGCTTCAATCCACCACTTGTTCGTTGGAGTGTTGTTTCACGAATCTCTCGTTGTGTTGACTTTTATCCTAAATAGGTTGAATGCTTACATTTGAAACGTGTTTGATTTGCCCTTGCATGCGATTCATGAATTCTAGGTTATTCGTTATACAAAAAGTAGTTTTCATAAAATTACGATGAGGTCATTAGTGCATTTTCGTTAATGTTCTTCAGGGGTGTTTGCATTTTCAAGAGTTAGCCCAACTCTGGTTAGATTAGCTTCAACATTTTATGGAGATACATCAAGATGGATTTGAGTTAATGTTCGTTGAGGGAGCATAAAGTGTAGACGATTTGATGTATTAAGAGGGAATAAGGTGATGACGTTTTGTCCTTATAAGCGATTAGTTGCACTAAAAAGATCACGTTTCATCCCTATAGGCAATTCATCAAGTTGAGGGTAATCAAGTAAAGGTGATTCATCATACAAAGGGGAAATAGAGGTTATGATTCATGGGCGATTCATCATGCTAAGGGGAAAGAGAGATTTTGATTCATCCCTACGGGCAATTCATCGCACTAAGCGGAAATAGAGATTATGATTCATCCTTGCGGGCGATTCGTCGTGCTAAGGGAAAATAGAGATTATAATTTGTCCCTGTGGGTGATTCATCATGCTAAGGGGAAATAGAGACTGTGATTTGTCCCTATAGGTGATTCGTCCCTATGAGCGATTTGTCGCCTAGAAGGGAAATAGAGACTGTGATTCATCCCTGCAGGTAATTCGTTGCACTGAGGGGAAATAAAGATTATGATTTGTCCCTGTGGGTGATTCATCGTGTTGAGGGGAAATGGAGACTATAATTCATCCATACAGGCGATTCGTCGTGCTGAGGGGAAATAGAGATTGTAATTTTGTCCCTAAAGGTGATTCATCACGTTGAGGAGAAATAGAGATTATGATTCGACCCTGCGGGGGATTCATCACAGTAAGGGGAAATAGAGATTATGATTCATCCCTATTGGTGATTCATCACACTAAGGGGAAATAGAGATTATATTTTATCCCTGCGGGCAATTCGTGGCACTGAGGGGAAATAAAGATTATGATTCGTCCCTATTGGCGATTCGTCACTCTCCTTACAGGACCTCCGTACATCAAAACTATCCTAACGAAATGCTCAATTAGCCCCTTGGTGAGACAAAATGCCCAAGAGAAGCTACAAATTATGACAAGCCCCTTAGAGCGACGAAATGCCCAAGAGGAGCTACCAATTATGATAAGGCCCTTAGTGCAATAAAATGCCCAAGAGGAGGTGTTAATTATAACTGTGGATTACCTAACACGACTAGTCATTATTAATGTTTATAATATCTATTCCCCTCACCGCAACAAATCACCCGCAGGGATCACTTGCTATTTCTCTATTCCCCTCAGAGCGATGAATCACCAGTAAGGATGAATTATAATCTCTATTTCCCCTCAACATAACAAATTGCCAGCAGGGACAAATCATAATATTTATTTCCCCTAAATGCGACGAATCCCCCATAGGGATGAATTATAATCTCTATTTCCCCTTAGTGCGATGAATTGCCAATAGGGATGAATCATAATCTCTATTTCCCCTCAGCGTGATGAATCGCCTGTAGGGATGAATCATAATCTTTATTTCCCCTCAATATGATGAATTGCCCGTAGGGATGAATCACAGTCTCTATTTCCCCTCAGCATGATGAATCGCCCGCCGAGATGAATTACAATCTCTATTTCCCCTCAGCACGATGAATCACTGACAGGGATGAATCATAATCTCTATTTCCCCTCATCATGATGAATTACCGACAAGGATGAATCACAGTCTCTATTTCCCCTTAGTGCAATGAATTACCCACATGGATAAATCATAATCTCTATTACCCCTCAGTGCGATGAATCATCCATAGGGACGAATCACAGTCTTTATTTCCCCTGAGTGTGACAAATCACTCACAGGGACTAATTATAATCTCTATTTCCCCTTAGTAAGACGAATTGCCCACAAGGATAAATCATAATCTCTATTTCCCCTCAACGTGAAGAATTTCCAACAGGGATGAATCAAAATCTCTATTTCAACTCAGCATGATGAATTGCCCAAAGGGACGAATCATAACCTCTATTTCCCCTTTGCGCGACGAATGGCCTTTACTCTATTACCCTAAACTTGATGAATTTTTTATAGGAATGAAATGTGATCTCCAATCCCGCATAGTGCGACTAATTTCCTAAAAGGATGAAACTTCATCACCTTATTCCCTCTTAATACATCAAATTGTCTACATTTTACGCTCCCTTAAAGGACATTAACTCGAATCCCTCCTGATATATCTTTGTGAAACGTTGAAGCGAATCTAACCAGAGTTGGGCTAACTCTTGAATGGAAACACCTCTGAAGAACGTCAATGGGAATGCACAAATGACCTCATCGTAATTTTATGAAAACTACTTTTTGTATAACAAATCACCTAGAAGTCACGATCAAATGGCGGATTGAAGCACGCATCACACATTGAACATAAATGATAAACGACTGCAAGGGGAAGGCCTAAATCAATATTCTAAGATAAAAGTCAATATAGGCCCAAACACATCAGTTCAGCATAAAAGATGAACCGACAAGGAAAACTAACCAGATGAACCGACTGAATCTAACTGTATGACCTACCAACCTGATGATTTGCCTACATACCTGAAAAAGTTCATGTGGATGATGAATGCAAGGCATGCTTAGAGACCAAGCTGAGGGAACAGACCCATATGAATAGTACCAGATCCTATCTAGAGGACATGCCCATATGAACAGTACTAGTCTCCAAGCAATGGAAGAGCTCCAAGTAGCAACCAAAGGTGAACCCATATAAAACCCTAGAAAATTAGTATGTAAAGGGAGGTATAACATGTTTACCTTAAGATAACTCAACTACTATTTCATTTTCTCTCATGTCTCTCCGGTGCTATTCCTAACTTAATCGTCAAAGTCAGTTCGCCAGGACCCCGCCCGGCGTGCCTCTCACCAGATCTATTTTGCAGGTTCCTTAGCCACTTAGAGAACGAATTGGCAGCATCATTGGTGCAGTGAGCATGGACATACAGTAACGCTGAAGAGAGAAGAATGAAAAAATGCCTGAACTCTTCCAACTACCCTCACTGAAGATCAAAAATAGCCGAAGAATGCATGTAACATACCACATCAACAAGAATCCTTAAAGAAAACCCAAGGATATCATTGCCAAATGAGGATGAATAATATGGCAAGCAATTCTTGTTGTTACTATAAGCATAGATCTGAAAAAAAGAGTGGTTTACAACCCTCAATATTAAAGAGCAAGTTATACAACTTGAAAGAATGATGCTTATGTGGGTTTCAAAGGAAAATGGAGGGCACATGGATTCTTAAACCCATATGTGGGATGATCTAAACAGAGAATCAGTTGGAGATACAAACTAACTTGGTGCATAAAATATCTTGATTTATTCAACCCATCCAAGAAGGGGTCATCACCAAAAAGGCAAACCTATTCAGCTAACCTCAAATGGATTGAGGGATAACCCTGTATCTCAAAACCAATGCAAATCGAGGGATACCACTACTGCCAAATTAAAGGCGGGAATATCTAGATACTTTAACCAAACTAGGTATGAAATTACCAACTATCTAATCGGTTCTCCTTAAAGCATGATAATAGCTCTATGAATGGTGAATTATTGCTGATTGCTCTAGTGTTTAGTTTCCTTCTTACTTAGATTTATTCGAACCTTGTTAAGAAGAAAATCGATGAACCAACATGGTATAGTCGTATGGCATATCCTTGTTATAGCTTGACTAATTAATTATAAGTCAATGCATGTTACCGAAATATGTAAGATCCACAAGTTGATAATGATACATCTCCTTTGTTGACAAGGGAGAATCATGAGGTCATTTGCATGCATGTTTTTATATGCTCCCTTTTATGGGTTTACTTGTTTTCCTTAGTTCACTAACTTTTCTATAAACTTGCTTATATATTTTTAGTTGATTACATAAGGAAAACCTATGAGATGAATTCACATTTTAATTGTGTATGCCCGTGAGGTGGTGTAGGCGGCGGGATTTAGTGCGCGCCCAAGTTTATTGCAACTGCGACACTGTTTGAGCTCAGGGCTCTAGGGAACACACTAACCACTGTCACAAAGACATGGCATGGAGATGAGGAGTCGCCACCCAAGCTAATAACTGGGACAAATCGAAAGTGGTGGTAACTCAATTCTCTAATACAAGCTAGCACCACAACTAGGAGTTCTGGATACGGAATACTAACTTGTTTTAGTCTTGTGTTCATTTAGATTTATTTTATTAATTACTATCTTATTCCCTAATTAGATGCAATTTCATTAAACCCTAATTGAACATCCATCTAACCCTAAGGCAACCAATCCATAAAAAAGCACATAACAAATGCATTCAAAGCGTAATATCCCTAAATCTAAACTATATTTAATTTTATTTTAAGTTAACTAAATCTACACATTTTATTTATAAGTGAAATGGAACTAAAAGTGGGCCTACATTTAAATGATTAGTGAACCTAAATCTATTTATTTTAATTCTAAAGAAAATGGGCCTAAGTCTATTAAATTTTAAAAGAAAAAGAAATAAATTAGTGGGCTTAATTCTAATTAATTTTAATTAAATGAAATGATCTTAAGTCTACAAATTATGAAAAAGACTTTATTCATGGGCTGAACGAAGTCTAAGTTAATTTTATTTAATTAAAAAAAGAGCCTAAAATCTAAATTAACCTAATGGGTATCAATTAAGTAAATTAAAACCTACACTTGGGCTTGGGGCCCAAAATAAATAAAATAAAAAAATAAGCCCAAATAAAAATAATAAAAAATAATAGATCAAAAAACAAACATTATATGATTTTTCTAACCCTAATTTTAATTACATACAACCTAAAATTAATCTAAAGCCACCATTAATTTTAATTGAATTTACCAAATGAAACCCTAATTTACTAACCAATTAATTAAAATAAAAAATACATATCACACACATAATTTCACTATTCCCACTATTGGGGCTATTACAATGATGTTCGAACAATAATAATTACCTGCCCAAAAATAAATACACAACGCAATTACCACTAAAA
>CATIWM010104601.1:0-27650 GCA_949671775.1 Mallotus repandus | reverse complement strand
AAAAATGAAAGTAATATAGAATTTTAAATACTAAAATAGAGATTTATATAATAATGATAGTTATTATATCTTTAACTATCTAAAAAAATATTGGGACACAAATATTTGCAATAATTTAAATAAAATAAATAAAAAATCAAGAGTTTTTAATTTAATAAAAAAATATAAATATTTGAAATAATTTATACCATAAAATTAATGGAAAAATGAATAGGTGGATCGTTGAAGTAGATATATTAATAAATTAAATAAATAACAATTGATGATACCCAACCCAAATCTTTTCATATGGTAGGCTCACTCATAGGGTATTGTCCATTTTGGTTTGGAGGACCCCACAAATTGTACGGTTTTGTCTTTTAATGAAAATGGCCCGTCACGGGAAGAGAGGAGACTTTAGCTTATAATGACACAAGCCCCTCCTCTCCTAATCGATGTGGAATATTGGGTGCATCATTAGAGCCTCCTAGATGAAGGGCTTAGATAGAGGACATGACCTCATTCCCACAAATGACGCCACTTAGTAACTCATTCGCAAATCCTTCGAACTTGCACGCAAAAGTAGATCTAAGATGAGCTCGTGGAATTTTTCCCACTAGGATTTTGATGAACCCTTCCTTCGAATCTATACACATAAGTAGATCTAGGGTGAGCTCGTGGGATTTCCCCCATAAGGATTATAATGTTTAAATTAGTATGGTGTATATGAGATAATAAGTATGGAATGACTAAAATATAGAAAATGTTGAGAATATAAAGAATATTGAGAATGAATAGAATGAGAAGAGATAAGAGGTATATATGGGGATATATAGCTTAAACTTGGTTAGATTTGGACTTCTATCATTGTCCTTTTAGGATTAATAGTCTTCCTTATTAAGGAAGAATTATATTTTTTTTCCATATGGATTTGGATTTTTTCCATAGGTTTTGGAGTGTTGGGCTTGACATTTGGGTCTGGATATGGATATAGGGTATCAATAGTCCCCTCATATTATACTCGGATATTTAAGTCCGATTGATTTGGAATGATGATGATCTTTATATCATCCTCTGCATGTACTTTGACACGAGCTTCTTTTGAATTTGAGCACTCATAATGTCATTAGTTCGACTCTTACCAACACTTTTTTGTGCTTGGTTTGACACTGTATATAGCACTTAGCATAAACATTACTAGCACTCTATACGCAGAGTGCTAGGGTATCATTCATGAACCTATATACCTATCAAGCAAGTTTCAAATTTATATATCCTTGAACCTTAAAAACAAAATCTATCTACAGTGAGATAAAATGAAATAAGTCTAGAACAACCTTCGTAGATCACCAAAATCTATATTAAATCATAAAGTGGATGGTCGAAAGCAAGGGATACAAGGGGTGTTTTGAGTAACACATGCATAGAAACAGGATATGGAGGGGGGTGCAAGTGTAAAAGGATCTAGCAGTAGCATATGTTGATAGTGAAGTTTGATTGCTAGGAAGATATTTTTCAACCCTTTTAACACCTAAATGCAAGCTTCTTATATTCTTTTGTTGCTCTTTCTCATCTTCCCCCGTAATTTTATTCTATATTTGTTTGAAGGATTCTTCTTAATTGTTCAAATCAAAATCCCTTGCATAAACCATAAAATCCTTAAATTTCTCAGAAAAGGCTATGCTAGTAACCAAAATGCCTACAAATGCTAATTTTTTCACCAACATCTTTCCCAATTGAAAAGAAAACTGCCTTAGCACCATATGAAAAACCATTTCAAGTTATATATCAGAAATTCGGTAGGCCTAACACCCAAAAATAATAAAAAATTGAAAAAATAGTAACAGAAAAATCTATAATTAAAAAGAAACTATATAATTCCAATTTTTCCATAAATATAGCAAAATTACTATCAAACAACCAAGAAATAATTGCAAATTTCATCTTGATATATAGCCACAGAAACATATGTATGAATCTCAAATGTATATCCACTTAGCTAACCCCTCATATGAACTTGATCACCATAATCATATAACAAAATTATCAATATACTATTGGTACTTCAAAAATCTAATAGGAAAAGGAAGAAAATGCTTCCAAATCCAACAACATCCATGCCTAATATAAGTCTTTTCATTGCTTAATTTAGCCTGACTTAGATATAAGCATTTATTTATATCCTATCCACTTAGCTAGCACCCCCCCTCCTCATATGAACTTGATCACCATCGTCGTATAATAAAATTATCAATATACTATTGGTACTTCAAAAATCTAACAGCTAAAGGAAGAAAATGCTTCCGAATTCAACAACATCCATGCCTAATATAAGTCTTTTCATTGCTTAATTTAGCCTGACTTAGATATAAGCATTTATTTATATCCAATCACACAACATTGACATATTTCAAAGGATCTCCATATAGAAGCGTGAGCATTTGATTAGTTCGGTCAGTTTGGAGATATTTTTTGACTAAACTAAAAATATTAAAATCAAACTGAACCAAACAAAAAACGTAATTGAATCGAATTAATTGAATTTTTTATTTTAAACTAAATCAACCGAACCAAGTTGAAATTTCAAAATATTCATTACTTTACTATTTTTATATTAAAATTTTATATTATTTAAACTATTTAAAAAATAAAGAATAAAAAATAAAATTTTGGTTCATTCGATAAACTAAAATTTTTGGACAAAAAATCGAACCACCAAACTAAATTTTGATTTTTAATAATCAAATTGAATTGGCCAAATATTCAAACCCCTATCCATAGCTAAACCATCTTCAATAACCTCCAAAATTGTATTGCCATCATTATAGACCCAAGCATACCACCATTTCTGGTTTTGTTTCTTTGTAATGTTGTTGTCCTTCCAACAATCATCTTGGTTTTTATTTTTCAACAATATGATTTTGCATACTTCTAGAAAATAGTAATATATTATTCCTTACAAAAAATCCACATTGTACAAGCATATAGGTACTACATATTCATGTCAAAAACCAAGAGCTTTTAAATTTAAAATTATGTATAAACAAATATAAATTTTTATGTCATCTTTAGTCTACAATTTAGTTACAATATAGATTGAATTCTTCTTTAAATAAACCAAACCAAAGATTGATAATATTTATGCATCTAATAATATGACTAACACATTGTTAAAAGTCCACTTATCTCTTGGAAAACACGTAATCGCAAAGTCAATTATCAAGATAACATATAAAATAAAGAAAAAAACTTATATCTTAAGAATATTGAAAATTAGAAATGCTCCTTCCCAAATCAGGATAAAACCTTTTAGTAGTGAACTATTGTGACCATTTCCATAGACAACAAGTAAGTGCTCCAATGTGAGAGAAAACTACATTAATATGTAAAAACTGGATTGAGGTTGGTGTTATAAACATACATTAATTCATTACCATTGCATCTCACATCAAATCTAAGTTACGCATATAAATGTAATTTGTTATAAGCTTAGCTTTTCCCATACTATTAAAGCATAAGTATATGGTCCAATATGCAAAATTGTGTCTACTTTAAAATCTATTAGTCAAATTCACCCAAATCAATCCACAATATCTTCATAAACCCTTGCAAACCTTCTTTAAACCTCTTAACTTTAGTTTTTGTAATCGGTCCTTGAGAAAGATGTAAAACATTCGTAGCTCACATACAACACATACAACTAAAAATCTCTTGCATAATGAGAAATGTACAAACATCATAACAACACGTATTAATTTGTGATATTTTAGAAAGATGTAGCCTATGATACAACAACATTTAAACAGTATAACAACAAAAAGAAATAAGAAAACTCATAAATATTAATCAAATGTGATTTTTAAAATCTCAACATTTTAAACGTTTTATTATTATTAAGTTATGTTCCTTTTCCATTGTAAATTGTTTTAATTTTGAATTTTTTTTTGGTTTAAAACAAGGTTGAGCCAAAATCTTTATGGAATTTATTAGCTAAGTATTGTCTGCTGTCACCTCATCCGCTAGATGCTATTACTGTTGCATTCAGCTGTGATGGAAAAAAATCTCTTACTTCCGGATGGTGGGTTCCTTTTTTTTTCTATTTTAAATAATTTTAAAATTTTGTGTATTTACAAAACTACATTTTATGTCTGTTTGGGCATCAAGGATATTCGTAGGAATGACTCTGTAAGAATTATTGATTGTCAAACTAGAACGTGCTTAAGGTGTTAAAAGGTCATCGGACACCTTTGACGGTAAGTTGTGTTAAATTATTGTTGTTATAAGTATTATATTGTAACCTTTTTTATGCTTATTGCTAAAGTTGAATATATTGACATTGCAGTCCCATTCTAGAATTTTTTTATGCTTAAAAACTATGCATTTACCATATTCTTTGGAAGTTTCTTATTTGTTGAATTGTTTCTTTCCATGTGTACTTTTGTACGTTAGATTCCATCCTCTATGCCTAGAAATAATAGCAAGTAGAGGCTTTGTAAGTGATGTGGTTCATTTATGGAATGTAAATACTGGAAAGTGTACAAGATCTTATAAATTTGGTAACCACACTTCTCCAGACATTTTTACTTGAAAACTTGTTAAGAATTTATGATAAATATAATTATTCAATTTCATGTTTTAAACATGCACACCATAAAATTTATACAATTGCTTTTCATGTCCAATAGGATCTTTTTACTGTAGCTTCTAATACAAGGGTGAGATTGTTTTCAATTATTTTCTTCATAATTTTTTTAATGTTTATCATTAGTTTGCATTACTACAGAAGAAATGGGTAGGCTCGACCAAGGGCCGATTTTGGCGCAAAATAGGTTTGGTCAAACCCGAGCCCTGAACCGGCCCTAACCTGTAAGGGAACAAGTTCAGGGCCGGTCTCTCCCCATCTCCGAACCTGCAGCTCCAGTTATGAAATGCCAAATATAAAAGAAATGTTTTTTAAGTAATCGTTAGGGGTTGTGCATTGGGCCCTCCCTGCATCAAGTAGCTATTGCTGTTATTCAGTTGTGATGGAAAAAAATCTCTTGCTTCTGGACAGTGGGTTCCTTTTTCTTTTCTTTTTCGATTTTAAATCATTCTAAAATTTTATGTATTTATGAAACTACATTTTATGTTTATTTGGGCAATAAGGATATCTGTAAAAATGACTCTATAAGGATTATTGATTGTCAAATTAAAAAGTACTTAAAAGTATTAAAAGGTCATTAGACTCCTTCGCGGTAAGTTGTGTTAAATTATTGTGTTAGAAGTATTTTATTGTGACCTTTTTTATGCCTATCACTAAAGTTGAATATATTGACATTGCAGTCCCATTCTAGAAATTTTTTATACTTAAGAAATATGCATTTACCACATTCTTTGGAAGTATCATATTTGTTGAGTCGTTTCTTTCCATTTGTATTTTTGTAAGTTAGATTCCATCCTCTATGCCTAAAAATACTAGCAAGTGGAAGCCTTGTAAGCTATGTGGTTTATTTAAGGAGTGCAAATACTGAAAAGTGTGATTTTATAAATTTGGTAACCACACTTTCCAGAAGTTTTTACTTGAAAACTTGTTAAGGATTTGTGATAAATATAATTATTCAATTTTATGTTTTAAACATGCAGACGATAAAATTTATTCAATTACTTTTCATGTTCATGAGGATCTTTTTGATGTACTTTTTATTACCAGGGCGAGATTGTTTTCTATTATTTTTCTTTATATTTTTTTAATGTTTATCATCAGTTTGCATTACTATAGAAAAATTGATAGGCCCGATCAACAACCAATTTTGGTTTGAAACTGGTATGGTAAAATTTGGTCCTAAAACTGACCCTAACTCGTAAGGAGAACCGGTTTAGGGCAGGTCCTCCCCATCTTCAAACCGACGATATAAAATTTTGTATATTTATGAAATTTTTTTAAGTGACCATTGGAAGGAGAGGGGGGGGGGGGGGGGTCATTGGATCCTCCCATATCAAGTAGCTTTTGCTATTGTGTTCAGCTGTGATAAAAAATAAATAAAATCTATTGCTTTTATATTGTGGGTTCTTTTTTTTTATTTTAAATCATTTGAAAATTTTGTATATTTATAAAATTGCATTTTATGTTTGTTTGGGCAGTAAGGATATCCATATGAATATCTATGTAAGGATTATTGATTGTCAAACTAGAATGTGCTTAATGGCATTAAAAGGTCATCAGAAACCTTCGACAACAAGTTTTGTTAAATTATTGTCATTATAGGTATCTTATTACGACCTTTTTTTAAGCCTATCGCTAAAGCTAAATATATTGACATTGCAGTCCCATTCTAAAAATTTTGTATACTTAATAAGTTTGCATTTACCATATTCTTTAGAAGTACCTTATTTGTTGAGTTGTTTCATTCTATGTGTATTTTTGCAAGTTAGATTCCATCCTTTAAAATACTTGTAAGTGGAAGCCTTGTAAGCGATATGGTTCATTCATGGAATGCAAATACTAGAAAGTGTATAAGATCTTATAAATTTGGTAACCACACTTTCAAGACGTTTTTACTTGAAAGCTTTTTAAGGATTTGTGATAAATACAATTATTCAATTTCATGTTTTAAACATGCAGACAATGAAATTTATTTAATTGCTTTTCATGCTCATGAAGATCTTCTTACTATAGCTTCTAGAACCAAAGTGAGATTGTTTACTATCATTTTCCTTCATAATTTTTTTAAAGTTTACCATCAGTTTGCATTAGTATAAAAGAAATTTATATCCCCAACCAAGGGCCTATTTTGGCCCGAAATCAACATGGTCAAATTCGGACCCGGAACCTTCCCTAACTCGTAGGGAGAATTAGTTCAAGGTCGGTCCCTCCCCGTTTCTGAACCACCAATTTCGATTTTGAATCGCCAAATATAAAAGAAGTTTTTTTAAGTAATCATGGGAGGGGGTTGTGCATTGGGCCCTTCCGCACCAACTAACTATTGTTGTTGCGTTCAGCTATAATGGAAAAAAATATTTTACTTCTAGACAGTAGGTTCCTTTTCTTTTCTTTTTCTATTTTAAATTATTTTAAAATTTTGTGTATTTACAAAACTCCATATCATGTCTGTTTAGGCAATAAGGATATCCGTAGGATTGACTTTGTAAGGATTATTGATTGTTAAACTAGAAAGTGCTTAAAGGTGTTAAAAGGTTATCAAACACATTCGGCGGTAAGTTGTGTTAAATTATTGTTGTTATAAGCATCTTATTGCAAATTTTTTTTATGCCTATTGCTAAAGCTAAATATATGTTTCTTTCCATGTTTATTTTTGCAGGTTAAATTCCATCCTCTATGCTTAGAAATACTAGCAAGTGGAAGCCTTGCAAGCGATGTGATTCATTTATGGAATGCAAATATTGAGAAATGTACAAGATCTTATAAATTTGGTAACCACACTTCTCCATATGTTTTTACTTGAAAACTTGTTAAGGATTTGTGATAAATATAATTATTCAATTTCATGTTTTTAACATGCAGATGATGAAATTTATTCAATTGCATTTTATGGTCATGAGGATCTTCTTGTTGTAGCTTCTAGTACCAGGGTGAGATTATTTTCTATTATTTTCCTTTATAATTTTTTAAATGTTTATCATCAGTTTGCATTACTACAAGAAAAATGGACAGGCCCGACCAACAACCAGTTTTGGCTCGAAATTGATTCGTTCAAATTTGGACCTGGAACCGACCCTAACCCTTAAGGAGAACCGGTTCAGGCCGGTCCCTCCCCATCTTTGAACCGATGGTTCTGGTTCTGAATGCCAAATATAAAAGAATTTTTTTTAAGTAATCATTGGAGGGGGCTGTGTATTGGACCTTCACCCCACCAAGTAGCTTTTGTTACTGCATGCAGCTTTAATGGAAAAATAACCTCTTGCTTCTAGAAAGTGGGTTCCTTTTCTTTTTTTTTTTTTTAAATCATTTTAAAATTTTGTGTATTTACAAAACTTCATTTTATGTCTGTTTGAGCAGTAAGGATATTCGTAGGATTGATTGTGTAAGGATTATTGATTGTCAAACTACAAAGTGCTTAAAAATGTTAAAAGGTTATTGGACACTTTCGACAATAAGTTGGGTTAAATTATTGTCGTTATAAGTATCTTATTGTGACTTTTTTTATGCCTATCATTAAAGCTGAATATGTTGACATTGCAGTCCTATTCTAGAAATTTTTTGTACTTAAGAAGTATGCATTTATCATATTCTTTAGAAGTATCTTATTTGTTGAGTTGTTTCTTTCCATGTATAGTTTTGCAAGTTAGATTCCATCCTTTATGCCTAGGAATACTAGCAATTGGAAGCCTTGTAAGCATTGTAGTTCATTTAGGGAATGCAAATACTGTAAAGTGTACAAGATCTTATAAATTTGGTAACCATACTTCTCTAGACGTTTTTACTTGAAAACTTGTTAAGGATTTATGATAAATATAATTATTCAATTTCATGTTTTAAACATGCATACAATGAAATTTTTTCAATTATTTTTTATGCTCATGAGGATCTTCTTGCTGTAGCTTCTGGTGGGTAGGCCTAGCCAAGTGACGGTTTTGGCTCGGAACCATTCCAGTCAAATTTCGATCGAAAATCGGTCAAACCCAGAACGAGCTGAACCGACCTTAACTAGCAGGGGAAATCGATTCAGTGCTGGTTCTTTTCCATCTCTGAACTGACAGTTACAGTTCTGAACTGCCAAATATAAAAAAATTATTTAAGTAACCGTTTTGGGGGGAGGGGGCTATGTGTTGGGCCCTCTCCCTACCAAGTAGTTATTGCTGATGCGTTCAGCTGTAATGGAAAAAAAAATCTCTTACTTCTAGATAGTGGGTTCCTTTTCTTTTCTTTTCTATTTTAAATCATTTTAAAATTTTGTGCATATACGAAACTACATTTTATGTCTGTTTGGGTAGTAAGGATATCCGTAGGAATGACTCTGTAAGAATTATTAATTGTCAAACTAAAAAGTGTTTAAATATGTTAAAAGGTCATTAGACACATTTGGCGGTAAATTGTGTTAAATTATTGTCATTCTAAGTATTTTATTGCGACCCATTTTATGTCTATCACTAAAGATGAATATATTAACATTGTAGTGTCATTCTAGAAAATTTTTTACACTTAAAAAGAATGCATTTACCATATTATTTGGAAATATCTTATTTGCTGAGTTGTTTCTTTCCATGTGTATTTTTCCAGGTTAGATTCTATCGTAAATGCCTAGAAATACTAACAAATGGAAGCCCTCTAAGTGATGTGGTTCGTTTATGGAATGCAAATACTAAAAAGTATATAGGATCTTATAAATTTGGTAACCACACTTCTCCAGACATTTTTATTTCAAAATTTTTAAGGATTTGTGATAAATATAATTATTCAATTTCATGTTTTAAACTTGCAGATGATGAAATTTATTCAATTACTTTTCATGCTCATGAGTATCTTTTTGCTATAGCTTCTAGTACCAGGGTGAGATTATTTTTTGTTATTTTTCTTGATAATTTTTTTTAATGTTTATCATTAGTTTGTATTACTATAGAAAAATGGATAGGCCAGGCCAAGAGCCTGTTTTGGCCCAAAATCAGCTTGGTCAAACTCAAAATCGGACTGAACTAGCCCTAACCCGTAAAGGGACCAGTTCAGGACCGATTCCTCCCCATCTCCGAACCGAAAGTTACAGTTTCGCCAAATATAAAAAAAAATTAGGTGACCATTGGGGGGAGGGGTTGCATTGAGCCCTCCCCCACGAAGTAGCAATTGCTGCTGCATTTACTAGTGATGGAAAATTTTTTTCTTTTTTAAATCATTTTAAAATTTCTTGTATTTGTAAAACAACATTTTATATCTGTTTGGGCATTAAGGATATTTATAGGAATGACTCAATAAGGATTATTGCTTGTCAAAGTAGAAAGTGCTTAAAAGTATTAAAAGGTCATCGGACACCTTCGATGGTAAGTTGTGCTAAATTATTATCATTATAAGTATCTTATTGTGACTTTTTTTATGCCTATCATTAAAGCTAAATATATTGAAATTGCAGTTCCATTTTTAAAAAAATTTATACTTAAGAAGTACGCATTTACTATATTCTTTGGAAGTATCTTATTTGTTGAGTTGTGTCTTTTCATGTGTATTCTTGTAGGTTAGATTCCATCCTTTATGCTTAGAAATACTCGCAAGTGGAAGCCTTGTAAGCGATGTGGTTCATTTATGGAATGCAAATACTAGAAAGTGTATAGGATCTTATAAATTTAGTAACCACACTTCTCCAGACGTTTTTACTTGAAAACTTGTTAAGGATTTATGATAAATATAATTGTTCAATTTCATGTTTTAAACATGTAGACGATGAAATTTATTCAACTGCTTTTTATGCTTATGAGGATCTTTTTGCTATAGCTTATGGTACCAGGGTGAGATTGTTTTCTATTATTTTCCTTCATAATTTGTTTTAATGTTTATCATCAATTTGCATTACTACAGGAAAAATGGGAAGACCCGACAAAAGGCTAATTTTGACTTAGAACTGGGCTGAACTGGTTCTAACCCATTGGGAGAACCAATTCAAGGTCGGTTTCCCCCTATCTCTGAATCAGCGGTTCTGATTCTGAATGACCAAATATATAAAAAAAGTTAAGTAACCATTGGGGGCTTAGGGCTGTAACACCTGTTAAGGATGCCAAGCATACATTGTATGCATATGACTAATACATAGCATATCCCGTAAATAACTAACTTTAGCTTACAACATCAAGTAGGCCACATCTTTTTTATATTATACACATACAATTTGCTAGCCTTAATACAAGACAGTAAAATTCACTAGGCATGTCATGTTCGAGGACGACCTCCTACTGACCCACCTGACACAATGCTAGTGTAACTTATGCAAATATTTCTTCAAGATCGATTATAGTTCTTCTAATCCTTAAAAATATTACAGAGGAGTGAGCCTGCAACTCAGCAACTGAATAACATAATATTTTATGAAAAATAACACATTCAAACATGTAGTATTATCAATTATCAATCCATTCAATGTTTAACTATAATTAATAGTATGTACATAGTCATAGTAGTATAGTAATTTTGTACTACATATTTCTTTAGCCTTTATACGGCTTATCAAAGGGATTCCATAATGCACACAACATTGCCATAATCATAGTATTTTCTTTTGGACAGCAATGTACTTGTGAATTACATGTAATTCAATTCTTTTTTTTTATAATTCATGGATCCCCATACGCACACAACCCTGCCATAATCTTTTGCCAACTATATTTTTTTTCATTTCTTTTTTTTAGCCGTTTTACGACATATAAAGGGGATTCCATATCGTACACAGTCTTGCCTCATTCACAAGTAGCATTGCGTCCTCATATTCATCCAATCATATTTCTTATATTTACATATGCATCAAGTTCACCACACTATCACAGCGCTTTATTCAACTCATCATCAACTAAATACATCACATATCACTCCATAAAGCAAATTAATATCTCCTCCATAATATATAAGAAAAGAATAATATACAAAAAATATACCAAAACACACCATGTTTCAACATGGTAGAATTGAGAGTGCAAATTAAAAAATACACCAAAAATTCCATATTATGACTATCAAATACACATTCTTCAAATCAATAGTATTATGAGTCTAGATTAATTTTCAACTGATATCACATCAATTGGATATATATAGAAAGAGAAACATGAAAAACAATCCACCATGGTCAATCTATCAACAAAGACTAAGCTACATAAAGTATTTCCCAAAACGGCAATCAAAACAAAACAATTAAGCTTCCTCTATTTCTATAAAATTTGTAGATAACATCTAAAAGTTTTTATAGGAACAAACTTCACCCCATTTAGAGTTATAAAACTCCAGATATGGCAAGTATTCTATTCTCACCTAAACAAGACACCCGAATTCAGCAACCACTATTCACATGTACAATCTCATCTCAAAAACAATCATCCATCAACACATTAATAAAAAATAAGCATTTATCATTTAGAACACACATATGTCTCTTATCCAGTCAGCTTAATAAATACATTTATAATTATTTATTTATCTGTGTTATATTCACATAGAACATTAAATTATTCACTTACCTTTATTGTTTCCTTACCTTTGCTTGTATTTACTTGTGTGACAGCCTATTTTCCATTTGGTTTAGCTGAAATAGATGGTAATTTAATTATCTTAAGCACTTAATAATAATGGAACCTCCTTCTAGTACGATAACATCACTAACCTATCTACACATATGAAGCTGCCAACTATAACAGATTTAATAAGGTGTATTTAAAAATTCTCCAAAAATTTTATAAAATTAATCTCAAGATGAAACTTTCCAAATCATTAAATCTATGTATCAAAAGTAATTTAAAATTGATTTTGTTTCAATTAGAGATGTACAGAGGAAGAAATCTAAGAAATAATCCACCTTACTCAGACCAGAAATGGAAGCTAAGCAATAAAATGTTTCCTCTTATTACACTAACATAGAGTTTGAATTAGATCAAGATAAAAGAGAAACAATTTTAGAAAATTATTCAAAGTTTCCATATCATCAAATAAAACTTGATTTTAAGCTTCCTATCTCAATATATACAAGAAACACCGACACTAATTTTAACTCATGCACTATGTAAACCTGATTCACATAATTAAAAAGGCTGCTTTCAAGGGTAACTTTGAAAAATTTCTTGGACTTATAGAAAAGGAATTTTAAGCTGAAATTTGAATAATTCTTATATTTATATGTTTATAAAATTCTATAAAAATTTCACTTCATTTGGACAACTATAGAGGGAGATATGGGTAGCTAAACATAATCAGGTCAATTTACACTGACAAATTGAACACTATAAAGTTTAGCTTCGTTAGACCATCATACAAGTCAAATAAGCTCTAACCCAAAACTACAAAGTTATAGAAGACATTTTAAAATTTCCATAAAATCAAACCAAACTTAATTTCAAGCTCTATAACTCAAGATATGATCAAAATAATATGACTAAAAAACTAGGAAAAATGAACCCAAAAACTGCAGCATATAAACCCTAGATTAAATCAATCAAATCACTTAAAATACTTACCAAATCAACCACCATAGACTTTAGGGATGATTATTACAGCCCTATAAATGCTTTAGATCTCCAAATTTTGCTTGCAAAATCAACACCAACAAGTAGAATCAACTCTCCTCTCTTTCCCTTTTTTTTCTAAGCAAGTGTTGTTTTCTTTTCTTAAGTGTTTCTGTCTTTTTTTTTCTTTAAAAATCTAATAATATACATATATTTGCTTACAACCACGATTTAGGAAGGGTCTAGAGCCTTTTTAGGATAGGTTTGAGTGTAAAATATCTACTTAGGCTCTTAATGAAAAGCTAATATAACATATTAACCCATGAACTTCCAATTGTTCATTTTACGACATTTATTTGCTTCAATTGAGTTCAAATCATTCTATTTTTTTTTTAATTCTCACTCTTCATTTTAATTTTATTCCTAATCCCTTTTATTCTCAAAATTTCACTTGTTTTGGGTGTCATCAAAATTCAAAGATCCTCACTCTTTGATCAAGTACAAATTATGGCTTAACCCGAAACACCAGCTTAACTATATATATTAGCTTATACTTAAATTAAATCAATATGCATAATGAATGCAAATGTACCTATAGTTAGGGTACGAGTATTACAAGGGCCCAATGCATAAATAACAGTTATAAACAACTATTTTAGGGGAATATTTTAGGAAGTTTAAAAAAATTATTTTTGAACTGTATAAATAGAGTTGAGAGGGAGTCATTTTTCCTCACAATTTTTTTTTTCAAAATATTCTCTTAATACTTGCTCAATATTCTCTTTATATTTTCTCAAAATACTCATTCAAATATTTATTATTTATTCTATTATAATCTAATGTACTATGTATTCAATTATAATCTCAATATTCTCTTATTCTCTTAATTAATTTTTTATTAATTTCATTACAATTTTTTTTTATTTACTTCTAAATTTTTTTTAATCAAAAAATGGCAAGTGGAAGTGGAAGTGAAAGTTGTTAACACCGTTGAAAGTTCTTATTCTTATGCTTTTGTGAAAATTCCTCAGGATGCGGTACCTTAAATGGTTAGTTCTATAAATAAAATAATAGTACCAGTGTGGTTAATTCTATAAAGCTAGCTATTGATGTCAGTCTTGGCAATTTTGAGAAAATATTGCAGAATGCTTTGCAAGAATTTTCCAAAAAAAAGTGAGCAGTCATCCAAACCATATTCTATATCCAAGCCAGACATAGCAGAGGAAGAGTCTGGCAATTCTGCAAAGATTGCTCATTCAGTGCAACCAGTTACTGATGAAAGGTATATTCCTCCACACGGGAGGGATGAGGTGGGGCTTAATAATAAAGTATTGGCTTCTAACGACCATAATCGTCGAAATAGAAATACTAGTAATTCAAATAATAATAAGCCTAACTAATAAATTTTTGCCAGGACTAACCCAACTGTGTAGCCAGAAGTTTACGAATAGGAAGAAAGAGCGGGGGGGGGGGGGGGGGGGGGGCAATTTTCCCCAGGGTTATATGCCTCTTTCCCCAGGGCTAAATGAATTTTCCCTAGGCATACATACCACAACCTCAAGCACCACCAATGGGAGTTGATCTGGATGCAGTAAGAGATGTTATGCATGAGTTGTATGGGCATGGTCTAAGTCAAGTTGGCCGCCCTAAATTCCATAAGCCTTACTCAGATTTGATAGACAGGGATAATCCTTATCCTAGAAGCTACAAAGTTATTAAGTTTTCTTTATTCTCAAGGGAAAACGGATAATCAACACTGGAGCATATTACTCATTTTACCATTCAATGTGGAGAGTTAGCAAACTTTGAGAATTTTCCTAATTTTAAATTAAGATTATTTCCTAATAGTTTGACAAGAATTGCATTCACCTGGTATGCAATGCTGCCCAGAAATTCTATCCTTACTTGGCAGGAGATAAAGTGATAGTTTCACACTTAATTCTTCGGAACAGAACCTAAAGTTTACATAACTGAACTTTCCAAGGTAACTCAAAGGGCCAGAGAAAGTGCAAATTTATTCATCACTAGATTCAAGAGGATGAGAAACAGATGCAAAATCATGTTACCTGAAGGTGAATATGTCAAAATGGCGCAAAGGGGTCTTGACATTGAGCTGAGGAAAAAGTTCTAGGGTATGGAATTTCATGGTTTCTATGAGCTTGCTGCTAAAGTAAGTGAGTATGATGAATTTCTTAGAGAGGATAATCAAAGGAAGAAGGCTTTAATGGGTACTTATTTTCAAGAGGTGTCTAATACTGAAGTTACTACTACTGAACTTACAAACACTGGATCTTGTGTTTGTCCACTCTTAGAAAAGAAAACTCCTGAAGCATGGAAGAAATCACAGGGTTCTAATCCTCAAGTGTAGTATACATTTGAAGTATCCAAAACAGAGTAAATTTTTTTATTTTCTTCTCAAAGAGAAATTTATCAAATTACAACCTAATCACAAAATACCCACAAAAGAGGAATTAAAGGGAAAAGATTATTGTAAGTATCATAACTTTTACAATCATTTTACTAATGCTTGTTAGGTATTCAAAAATACGGTACATGACAGAATTAATAAAGGAGTGCTAAAATTTCCAGAAAGAAAAGATTCTATATTGATTAAGGAAGGTCCCTTCCCACCAGTAGCCATGGTTAACACCATTAGTGCTGATCTTAAAACCTTTCTGGATTTGAAGAAAAAACTCAAAAAGAAAGAAGAAAACTGTGATACTCTTGGCCAACCCTCTAGGAAGTTTGACAACAAAGTAAAATATTCCAAACCTCCATCTGTAAATATTCATAGGGAATCAATAACTCCTCCTGGATGGAATAAGCCTAGAAGAACGAAATGGACACCCAAGCCAAAATTACTTAGCACCAAAAATTCTATGGCAACCATTAGAGGCAACCAAATAGAGCTGGAAATAATTGGAGACCTGCTCAGAATTGGAATTCACCAAAAAGGCATGAAAAGTTTCCAATTCAGAAATTAAAATTTTTTCATAATTCTAACTTCTCTGGGAATGTTTATAATAACTACAGGTACAGGCCTTGGAAGGAAGAGAATGTGGTTGCCCCAAGGTTTACTAGAAAATAACTAAGATTTGTTGTTCCACCACCTATGGATCCTAGCAAAGGCTGGCAATACGTGGAGCATAGGAAATTTCCACAACGCTTGACCCGCACGTAGAAAAGGAGACTCCAAAGGCAACGTGCTGCTAAAAGAAAAGAGAAAGAACAGCAGGTGCAAAATCAAGTAATGAAAGAGTTGGAACCCGTTAACAAATCTAAATTCAAGAGATTGGCTACTGAAGATCCAATTACTAGCAAAGAAGAGTCTATAGGGAGCTCAGGTTCTCAAGAAGTTAATTTTGAGGGAAGTATGGAGCTAGACGAGGATATGGAGATTGATGCCCTTGAGATGGAGGGTAACCCATTTCATTATGGGTATGCTACTATTTCAGTCATGCTACCCCAGGAATTTATGATGCAAGATGCTGAGAAAAGTGAATCCCATAACACTTGGGGGGCAACCTCATCAAGGGAACCAGTGGAGCATCTAAGTGGAGTTGTTATTCAGGCCATTAGGCCTTATCAACTTAAAATATTTATCCTTGAAAAGCCATCTCTAAAAATGACGAAGCATATAAGACCTCTGCATATTAAGGCTCACCTAAATAGTAAGCCTTTCTCTAAAATTCTAGTGGATAATGGCTCAACCATAAATGTTATACCCCTCAAACTTTTGAATGCTCTTAGAAAAAGTGAAGAGGATTTAATTTCTACTGATATAATTGTTTCAGCTTTTACAGGAGAAATTACTGGAGTATCTAAAGTTTTACCAACTGAGATCACCGTTGGAAACAGGCAGTCACTTACTGCCTTTTTTGTGGTAGAATCAAGTGCTAACTATAATGCATTACTTGGGAGAGATTGGATTCATGCTAACTGGTGTGTACCATCCTCTCTGCACCAATTCCTTTTATTCTAGAAGGATAATGATGTTAAAGTGGTTTGGGCTGACAGCAAGCCATTTAGCACCGGTCAGACAATTTGGAAGCTAGATTCTACCTCTTAAATTTTCTAGAAGAAGAATGAATGGAGATCCCAAAACTATCCATTTTACTAAGGAAGACATGGAAGCTAAAGTGCAGGAACATTTAGATTTAATTTATAAGGAGAAAGCCATCGTGCCTTACACTTACTAGCTGATGAAGAAGCTAATCATTGAAGAAATTAATGATGATTAGACACATAGAGGAAGAATTGGCAGTAGCTGCAACTGCTATAAAGAAGTGTCTGATGCAGCAAACTATAAACAAAGTAATTAATGAAGAATTAGAGGTGAATGGAACAGAAATCATAGGTGAAGAAGACTTTGAAGATGTTGATGAACTGTAAATAGAATATGTAAAGGAGGCATCATAATGCCTTCAAGATAATCAACATGAAGTTCAAGACCCTCTGGAGGAAATCAATCTTGGCACAGGGAAAGAGCCAAGAATCACTTATGTCAGTTCTTTGTATAAAAAAGAAGTAAAAAAGGAGCTAGTTGCACTGTTGAAAGAATTTAAAGATTGTTTTGCATGGGACTACATAAGATGCCTGGGTTAAATAGAGAGGTAGTTGAACATCGCCTTCCTATAAAGCCTAAATTTCATCCTTTTCAACAGCCTCCCAAGAGAATGTCAAAGGAGGTAGAATTAAAAGTCAAATATGAGATTGAAAAATTGCTCAGAGCTGGCTTCACCAGGCCAACCAGATATGCTGAGTGGCTTTCTAATATAGTCCCTATAATGAAAAAGAATGGTAAACTTAGAGTCTGCATAGGCTTTAGGGATTTAAATTTGGCCACTCCTAAAGATGTTTATGTAATGTTTGTAGCTGACATGTTAATTGATGTTGTTGCCAGGAATGAATTATTGTCATTCATGGACGGCTTTTCAGGTTATAATCAGATTTTTTTATTGCAAAAGAAGATGTATCAAAGACCGCATTCAGATGTCTAGGAGCAATAGGGACATTTGAATGGTTGGTCATGCCCTTTAGTTTAAAAAATAATTTGCTTATACTAATCTAAGGCATTATCTTTTGAAGCATAAAGTATATGTCATTTCATAGATTAATTTGATGAAATACATGTTGAACATACCAGTGTTGTCAAGCAAAATTGGGAAGTGGTTGCTAAGTATGATTGAATTTTCATTAGTATATCACCCTCAAAAGTTAGTGAAAGGACAAGCATTTATGGATTTTCTAGCGGATCATTCCACCCAAGGAACCATTGAAGAAGGAGATCTACTAGTATATAGTGTTGAGACTCAACCTTGGGTGCTCAAATTTGATGGGTCATCTATAGATAATTTAGCTGGGGCTGGTGTGGTAATCACTTCATCTTCTGGAACAAAAATAACCCTTAGTTTCACTTTGGACTTTGAATGCACCAATACCCAAGTTGACTGTGAGGCCCTGATCATAGGCCTTAAAATTCTCCAAGATCTTGGAGCTAAAGAGGTATTGATAATTGGAGATTCTTAGCTTATGATTAAACACTTGACAAGAGAATATAGATGCACAAGCATCTTTTTAGCACCTTATTTTACTGCTGCTATTCAGCTTGTTGATTCTTTTGAAAATGTGTCTTATATGCATATACCTAGAGAATCTAATTGGGAAGCTAATGAATTATCTCAGGTTGCATCTGGTTTGAGAATGTCAGAAGAATTAACTCATAAGTTAATTTTTGTGCAGAAAAAACTCACCCTTCCATCCATGAAAGAGGATTGCAATTTGAGTCTTTCAATAATGATTTGAATGTAGTAGAAGATTAGCGCACTGACATTAAAAGTTACTTAGAAAATCCTGTTAAAAAGGTTCCATTCAGAGTTATAGCTCAGTTCTTAAACTATGCACTGATTGAGAATAAGCTTTTTAGAAAAACTCTTGATGGACTGCTCTTGAGGTGCCCTTGATTTCCTCAAACCATAGAGATTTTAAAACGGGTGCATAAAGGTGTTTGTGGTGCCTATGATGCTGGAAGGAAAATGAGATGGTTGATCCATAGGCATGGTTATTTTTAGCCCTCAATTCTGAAAGACCACATTACGTATGCAAAAGGGTGCCAACAGTGCCAGAAACATGGAAGTATACAGAGGGTACTAGCTAATGACCTATATTTTATGGTAAAATCATGGTCATTCAGAGGTTGGGCTATAGACCTTATTGGTAAAATTTATCCAGCTTCTTCTAAGGGCTATAGCTTCATTATTGTGGCCATTGACTATTTTACAAAATGGGTGGAAGCAATCCCCATGAAGAAAGTGGAGAGGAAGAATGGTGGAAGTTGACAAGTCATCATTGAACTCAGGAAAGTAACTCAAAAGCCAACATTGTAAAAACTAGGCTCCCCCACCTAAGTAATGGAAAGGCTTTCTACTGACACTCTTCCTCAAATTAGAGTACAGGCTACCAAGAAAAACACACCTTAAGGCTAAATGATCTCCATGCACTAATGCCTTAGCTAAAGGAAGATATTCAATACTAGGTCTAGCTGAGGAAGGACAAAAGACATATTTGCAAACCAAGACCTAGAGGAAAGCAATATGCTCCTCAACAGATGGTGTACCAGTTAAAGATAAATAGTGAGAAATAACCTTAGGGTAAGAGTCATAAATCCTAGAGGAGATGTTTATTTCTATATATTTAGACTCATCAACCAGATAAACATTGTCATCTCCTAGGATGGGTAGTCTTATTATCACAAAAATGTCTAATAAAGTAATGTTCATATGACCAAATGGAAAGACAAAACAGTTACAAGTGGAGACCAGAACCTTAATGAAGTTGCAATGAGAGAAGGCTGGTATGAGTAGGCTTCATTATCATTCAAATAAATTGGGAAATACCAAGTTGATCCCATAAAACACTACATTCAGGTTTTAATTTTTCTACCCATCTGTTCCAGTCTTTACAGGGCCTTACCCAGGATTTAGGGTGAGATGGAGCAGCTTGACAACCTTTAACGAAGACAAAATCTTTTGATGAGGAGCCAAAGAAAGGGAGTGGATGACCTTCCTTTGGAATAGAGCAAGAAAGGTGAGGTAGCAAGGTAATAGCAGTGTTTTTTTTCCCTCTATATAAGAAATACTTGAAATTTATAAGCTCATGTGAGAAATAAAGAAGGGGTTGAACGACAAAGAGGTGAAGAAATATTTAACTGATATCAAGGTTTGCAAGGCAAGGACCTATCTTGACGTCCTAAATAATTTTGAGTTTAATGACCTGTGAAATTGAGTGATTAGAAAAATGAAAAGCAATAAACTCAATAATAGTATTTGGTTAAATAACCAAATACAATAAGGTGTACCTCAAGATCGTCTTTCGCCTCATCAGAGTAAACAAGTGTTTCCGGAATGGGAGTAAAACGTAAAGCTACCAATTGGTTGAAGAAGGAGAAAATTTCAAAATAAAAGTAGCTTTTAATTCTCAAAATAAAAGATAATGAAGACAAAAAATACCTATGCTGCAGTAAACTTTATAGCACTGTTGAAAACTAAAGCCAAAGGAGTTGGAGTTTTGTTTGGAGCATCTGAGGATTCAGGATTCATTTTTACTGAAAAAGACAAACAATTGGTAAAAAGGATAAGCGTAGCAAGATTAAAGTAAAAAAGTAGAAATTCTCAAAATGTACAGTAAGAGCAACTGAATATTTGCAAAATTCCTAGGTAAGAAATATTGAAATAAGGCTAGATTCAAAATTTATTTGGCCTAAGAATGATAAATCCCGTAAATTCATATAGGTCATGCAAATGTATATGGTTTTGGCATTTTATTGCTAACCAAATAAAAATTTTGCTCTTGGAAAGTAAGAGAAAGTGTTTGTGGTTTTCTAAGCCACATGCTTGTTTGCAACAATACATGGATAGTTAATTGGTTATCACTATTAAACATGTTGAAATTGCAATGAAAAGATAAAAATATTTTCCCCAAGGAAAATAATTCACAGATAAAGTAAAGAAGTGCAAGATAAGTCAAAAGTTAAGTTTTGGTAAATTCTTGTCAAAATTACTTTGGGAAAGTGGTGTTAAGAGATGAGAATGATGCATTTTGATAATTTTCCTGAGGCAAATGAATTGATTTCATAAAAAAAATAAGGTAAAATATTTTGGCCTAAAGGCTAAAATAATTATCTAAAGACCTTTAAGATTGGTGACTATGTTGATGTCAAGGTTAACAAGAGTTTATTTCATAGATTCATCATCCATATGTCACTAAAGTTGAGGTCAACAAGTCAGTTGGTAACATGGATTTGGTTAAACAGTGTTTAGTGTACCAATTTTAAGTTAAGTCCATGGAAATTTATTGCTAAAACATTCTCCATTTTTGGCGAGACAAAACAAATATGAATATAACCATGGAATTAATAATTAAAATGGCTAAGGATGATTTAAAGAAAGTATGGCACTAAAATTAATTTTTGGCCAAATAAGGCTAAATTTGTTCTTTAATTAAATTTTGACTTGAAGAGCTAAAATAATGCTTATTTCCCATAATTTTGTTTTGGCACATTATGCTAAACAAAATTATATGTTGAACCATATAGCCTAAGATTTTAAGTTGAAAAATTTATTCGGCTAAAATTGGAAAAGATGTATGTCTAGTTTCTTAATTTGGTAAAGACACAAAAAGCAAGTGATGAACCTATTAAATCCTCAAGGGTAATTAGTAAAACTAGGTCAATTAGACTATTGGCTAAAGTCAAAACATGGTGTGTTTCTTTTAACAAGATTTATGAATATCTAAGAAGGTTGAAGCCAAGAGTGGTTAAATTCATTTTGGTTTGAGATTAGCATGAAAGCATGAAATTTTGAACTACACATACATGTAGACATGGACAATATACAAGGAATAGAATTTAAAACCATTTTTTGGTCATTTTGCATAAACCCAAATTTTTATCTTCTTGGAGAAAGAATAATAACAACCAGAATTTTTGGCTAAATTCACAAATATTTGAGCAGAAATATATTATTTTTGGACATAAATATTGGCCAAAGCTAGGCTAATTTATTTGCTTAAAAATTTGCACTAAGACAAAGTTTGGCAAAGGAAAAGAATAGTCTTCATGTTGAAATTTAATTGCCAAATTAAATATTTAGATAAAGGCTAAGTAATAAGTCTTAGTTAAAAATCAAGAGTGTACACATCACCTCCATGCTAAGCTTGCTTAAAAGAAAAGATTAAATTCTTGGCTTTTAAAGTTAGCGCTAATGGTGAACATGTATATGACTATAACAGAACATGAATTTTGGCCATGACAAGAAAGAAATAAAAGCCAAAATTTGGTGCTTGAAATTCAAGCTAATTTTCATATTTTTTACACTAAAATTTCAGCATTTTTGGCTAAAAATAATTTGGCTATATGAATAGCTAGGTTGGCATTTTCCCTAGACATATAAATATTTGGTAATTGGCCAAATAATTGAAAGAAAGCCAAGAACATGAATAAATTTCAGATTAAGAGTGCTTTTAAAATTCAAGAATGAAAGATTAGCAAGAAATTAAAAATCTGAATTTCATTCTTATAACCAAGCAAACAAAGCACTTGCAAGGTTAAAGCTAAATCTAATAAGAGTTTATTTGGCTAAGTATTCAAATTAAGTATGTGGAATTATTTTGGCATGAATTTGCCAAAATAAAGCTAAATTCTACAAAGAATAAAAGAACCAAAATAAACAATTTTTTCGGTTGACAGTAAAAATGCATTCATGATGAAATCATTTAGGTATTAATTGCCAAAATAATGTCTTTTCTTGAGAATGATTAATTTTTGGGAATTTTAATATTGGTTAAATAATTTTTCTCAAATTACGGGTTATGTGGCTAAGTTAAAAAGTAAATTAACTTGGCTAAATGAATGCATTAAGAAATTCAAATGACATTCCTTAAAATTTGAGGAGACAAAATTTTGGCATGAGACTTACCAAAATATTGTCGAATTACAAAGGTAAATTAGGCCAATGAACATATTTTGTGCTCATCACATTTCCAAGCATTTAAGAAGCATAAGCTTTAAAGAAATTATCAAATGCAAGATATGTTTATTTTGGAATGAGTAACCAAACATTTGGACAAAGAGAGCAAAGAATGAATTTTTCTTGAAGGAATCAATTCTTAAAATCAGAATTTTAAATTTTGATTTTATCACTCCTATTAGAGCTAAGTGAGTAAGAAAATGGGGATTACAGTTGGTTAAAGAAATGACTAAGGTAAATTGAATTCACTTGGCTAAATGAATGTATCAAACAAGACATAATGTGCAAAGCTAGCAAAATTAATTTTTGGCTAAATTAATTCTATTACCCCAAGACATTCATCAAAATCACAAAGCCAAACAAGATCATAGCATTTGGCTAAATAAATATTTGAGAATAATTTCCCCAAAGATTAAGAGCTAGACATCATTAGTCCACTAAGAATTCAAAAATGATGACCCATGCAAGTTTAGAAACTAAAAATTATTTTGGCAAGAACTTACCAAAATGAAGCCAAATACACCTTCCACAAAAATCCCATCACGCCACAAATATCACAAGGTAAATGAAATCTTTGGAGATAGCCAAACTTATTAAGTCAATATGCATTTGGCTAGATAAATGATTTAAGTTTACCTCAACGTTCATCAAGTGATTAAAATTAATATTAGCTTATGGCTAGTGGACGTGAAGCGACGACATCTATCCTTTAAGGGTTTATCAATTTAATTGAGGGATTACCATTAGATTGTTGGAGGTGCAGGGGCAACGCCCCCGCGGTATGGTACAATACCGTACATTATATATCCTCTATATGTTTGTCTGTTTTGGTTAAAACTAATACTGTCAAAGCCAAAATTAAATCAATTTTTGGCTAAACATTCAAAGAGCAAGTATATTGTTCAAGCATTAAGCCATAACCATATGAATGAGCATCAAAACACAATAATTCCCAAGCAATTTATCCTTTTTTTTTTGGCATTTGTCCTTTGAGGGTTTATCAATTTAATTAAGGGCTTACGATTAGATTGTTTCCCAAGCAATTTATCTTTTTTTTAAAAAAAAGGGAAAACAAGGAAGAAAGAAAATAAATTACCTCTTCTATTCTTCCTGAAATACACTTTAGAGAGGAATTTATCTTGGGAAAGTGCTTTAAGCTTGCTTGAATGATTTGAGAAGAGAGCAAAACCAAACAATGAAGAAGATTTTGCTTTGAAATAACACTTTTTTGAACCTGAATCAGTTGGGACAGTAGCCTTTTTCTTGGTGTGTGCTAGGTAATGGAAAGAGGAGTTGCTATTTTGGGTTAGTGTGATATGGATTAGCAGCGTTTTGTTATTTGTTGCTGTTTGACGTGTCACAAGTTGAAGCCACAACTAGTTTCCTAGTGGCATGTGAATCAACTAGTTTCCTAGTGGCACGTGAATCAACTCACTGCTCGTCGTGCGTTGCTAGTTGAGCAGATTGTTTTGGGTTGATGGTGCTACACACATACTACTGTTGTTCGTTGGTTAAGGGTAGAATGCGAGTGGCATTCTATTGCTTGCTGTGCGTTGGGCTTACATGGATAACAACCCCTAGCTACTCGACATCGCTGGTGAGTGGCAGAGGCTACTCAACGTCACTGGCGAGTGGCAGAGGCTACTCAACGTCACTGGCGAGTGGCAGAGGCTGCTCGACTTTGGTTGGTGGTGATCCGAAAGAGGAAGGTGATTGCTGTTGTCTGGCGGTGGAGGTGGTGACTAGAGAAGAAGGAGAAGAATAAGAGAAAGGAAAGGAAGAAAAAGAAGAAGGACAATGAGAATTTAGGGATTTGATTATTTGAGATTTTTGGAGGATTTTTAAATTTCAAAAATTTGAGTATTGAATGGAAGGAGGAATTAAAAGAGAATTGTCTGAAGATAATTTTGAAGCTCTAGGTGGTTTTTTAGCAGATGGATTTTTTGCTTGGGGATTTTCTATTTGGGAATTTAATTCTTGAGAAAATTTTGGGAGAATTGAAGATTAGTGGTTGTTGGGTGCAGATAAATGCTCATTAATTGAAAATTTTGAAATTTGATCTTGGGGATTTGAATTTTGATTTGGAGGGTTTAGAGGGTGTTCTTGAGCAAATGGAGATGAAGATGACTCAGGACTGTAATATTGTCTAGCCCATTTGCCTCTTTCTAAAAGCTTGTCCAAATGATCTTTATAGGCTTGATCTTGTTCCCATTTTTCTTGATTTTTTCGAGCCTCACGAGGAGCAATTACTCTCCAATAATTTTCATCAAATTCACCAAATTTTACCTTAGGCCTAGGCATGGGGATGAAGAAAATTAGATGAAGAGGTGAAATTTTGGTTGAAAGATTCATATGGAGATTATATATATATGAAGGTGGGCTTTGAGATGGGTTTTTTGAATGGGCTTACGTGTTAGTTAGCATTGGGCTTAGGCCAAGCTAACAATATGTGGAGGGCATTGTTTCTACCCAAATGGGCTAAAAATGATTAACCTATTAACTAGCCCATTATTTTTAATTAGATGAAAATTTAAAAAGCCCAAACTAAAGTCCAATTTGCAGAAACACCTAAGTAGGAGGATAAAAATGGAAGAATCCAGAAGCATAACTATTCACATTCATTCACGCTAAGACTTGGAGAAAAAGGTGTCTGAAAGAGTTATTTGTAGGAAAAATTTATTTCTTGGAAACAGAAGACTTTTTAGCTAGAGCAATTATTTGAATGAATTGATTCTAGTGATATAAAAGGCAAGAGAATGATTGAAGAGAGCCATTTACATCAATCTACACCAATCTATATCTACTTTAGAATTATTAGCCAATTATTTCTTTTAGTTTACAGTGCTACTGCCTGCTTTAGTTTTGTACTGAGTTCTCAAAATCAAAATAATTTCCTTTTTAAGTGTTCAAATTGTCTCTTTTATTTACAAATTAATTTTCATCTCTGAAATTCAAGCAAATTGTGGTAAAGGAGCTTGGGAATCAACAAACATCTCGAAGAAGTCAGGTCAATTTTTGAGGACTCGCTCCTCTGGCACGCTCGCAATTTCTCTAAAATCAAAAAATAGCAAAACAAATCGGCAAAGAAATGCGGATGACAATTTTGATGTAATTTATAATTATTGTGGCCAAAATTACAAATTTAAAAGTGGAGGTGGTTATGACATATTTAAGGCATTTGATGAACTAACATCCAAAACAAATTAGTGTTGAACAAAGACAAACACAAATTTCTGGGTATGCAACATCCTATTCTTCTTCTTCTCATTTATTTAAATACAGTGATGAACAAAATAAATTAGAATTAGCTAGAATGATTAGTATGGAACATTTATCTTTTAGTTTTGATGAAAAAGTTGGTTTTGTTAATTATTGTCGAAAAGTATTATATACACAAGGTAAAAGTGTGCCTAGAAATACATAAAAATGTGCATTATTTAATTTATACAAACAAGATAAAAAGAATTAAAAAAATTATTTATGAATTTTAATGGACATATATATATATTTAGTGATATTTGGAGTGATCATTGGCAAAATCATTCATATATGATAATAATTTGTCATTGGATTGACAATGAATGGTTATTATAAAAAAGAATTATTGCATTTAGAGTTTTCGATGACTAGCATAATACTAATAATATTTTTAAAATGATTAAAAATATTTTAGAAGAATATTTTTTAATTAGAATTTTTTTTTCAATTTCAATTGATAATGAGGTGGCAAATGCTACAACAATTAGTGATTTCCAATCAATTTGTCAATCAAATATTGGAGAAATTTTTTTTCATGTTAGATGTGCATGTCATGTTTTAAATTTATGTGTACAAGATGGTTGAAGAACATTGGATGTGCTCTTATCACCAATTTAAAAAGTAATTTCATTTTTATAGACACATCCACAAGTAATTAAATTTTGGAAAATTTTTGCAAAGAAAATTATAAAAGACTAAAAAAATTTCGAATAGATGTTATGACTCATTGGAATTCAACTTATGAATTATTAAACGAGTCATTTGTATATAGAGATTTATAGTGCACATTTATTTCCAATAATGTGCATTAACTTAATTTACATCCATAAAATTGGGAGGTTTGCACAAAACTTTTAGATATTTTAAAAGTTTTTAATGATGCAACTTTTGTTTTAATTGATGTTTATTATCTTACATCACATTTATTATTACTTGAATGTTACAATATTTTTGGTGCAATTATAAGCACCCAATTTCGGAATGACTAAAGCATGGATGCGACAGAGGACCCGATGATAAAAATAGAATGTGAAATTAGACTTATTGGATCTAATTTATTGGTTTAGAACTAAATTGTAAATTAATTTAAAGATTTATTGTAAATTTTATTTATCTTTTTAATGAATTTTCAAAAAAAAAAAAATTTAAGAGCAAAAAAAAAAACAGGGGCCAACTTCGGCCAAATGATTTTCAAGAAGAAGATGAAAATCATTTGGCCGAAGTTGGCCATTTCTCCCCCCCCCCCCCCCCCCCCCCCCCCCC
>CATIWM010104597.1:0-13202 GCA_949671775.1 Mallotus repandus | reverse complement strand
ATATGTTTTATGTTTCATTGTGGAAATAAATTAATTTGTGGTATTTTAATGAGATTTTATGATTTTTGGTGGTTTATTGAAAATTATATTATGTTATTGGTTGTTGTGAAATTGGTTCTCGGTTGGGCATTTAGTGTAGTTCAGGGGGCCCAACCTGAGATTTGGTGTTGTGAGAATATTCAAAGTGTGTTTTCATGCAGGAACGACTCTACTTTTAATAGAGAGATGTCCATTTTACAGAGGAGACCCTACCGAATTTTTGGTACATTCCTCGTAAAACTTGACATCGGCATATGTCAAATTTCTAGTTTTAATTGAGTTTTATCTTTGGTCGAGTCAGTTTCGTCAATCCTATAGTTTTCATAATTTCGAGAATTTTCATGAATTTATTTATTTTATTTTGCGAGCATATTTTAAATAAATATTATTTATTTTAGAGAACTCCGGGACTCGAGCTGTAGTACCAAGGCAATAGAGAACGCGTCGCCCGACACACTCATCCTATGAGTTAATTTTATGAAATGAGTGTTGCGCGTGTTTTCATTATATTTTCAAGTAATTAAAAATAATAAAGAAATGATTATATGATTGATTTGCATATTGTGTAGTTGAGTTCTAGATACCGTAGTAGTTAATTCAAGAATATGTATTATCGGTATTCTGATTTTACCTGACTTGAGATGTTGTTGTATTTGAAGAATATTGTTTTATGCTTTTGGTATTGTGCATTTATTATGATTTTGTTGTTAAGTGTATTTTTTTATTTCGTAAAAAAATAATTTTAAGGCTTACTATGGATTTTGATTACTTTATGCATCTCCATTCCCTAGTGCCGGTCACGTACCTTCAGTTCGGGTGGTGACAACATAAGTATCATAGAGTCGCTGAATTAGTCGGAGGAGGATCGTCATTCATCATTTTATTAGGTAGATTACCTAAAGATGATGATCCATCATGTGGAAACCCAGCTTGCATATACCTCATCATTGTCCTCCACTCTGACGACATACGGTGCATTGTCTCTTGTTCTTGCTCAAGGTGCTCGAGTTATTTGGAGACTCACTCATGTTTAGCCTCCATCTCTCTCCGTTCTCTCTTACATTACTCTTCCCGCTCTTGCTCATGCTGAAGCATCTGATTCCGATGCTCCTCTAGTTGTTATTGAACTATATGAAGTACATGATCATCAGTTGGCAGGGTAGTATAATAAGCTAATGTGCCAGTGCTACCCTATAGAGTTAGGATACAGAGTAGAAATATGTGATCCGAGCCATTAGATTCACTGCTTGCTCTCGCCACCTAGAACTTCTAGATAAAGACTTGTCATCTCTACTTTCCTAGTATCTATATTTAGGCATTCCAAAGTATCATTTATTCATTTTAATAACAAAAAATAGGTGGTTGCAACTTATCCTTAATAGGTTGTGATGCGGTGTCGAACATCTCTGTTATCTTACCCTATAACAAATTAAAAGAAAAGGTTGGAAAAAATGTCATATGATTTTGAAATATTAATTAACTTATATTAAGCTTATATGATCGGCTATCAATAAAGGATCCATCTTTTTTTGTATGGATTCTCTTAAAGATCTCCTGATGTGTGGGGTCCTATTACAATTACTTAATTTCAAAATAAATTAATATGAGGGGATGAAACTAACAAATAAATATAAAACATTATTAAATGTCTTATGAAAACCCTAAGATGGTCGATTATGCCACCGGTCTGCTTCCTCAAACTTGTGTTTAGACCTCTAGTCTCGTTCAGGCAGTTGGCTTTAGCCTTTGCGGACTCCTGTTGCCACTTGGATATCTGTCAATGGCCTACCACTTATCAAATATATCTTATTAAACATTGTCTAGCTTGATCCCTTTTCTTTCTTTAATTATATAACGTCTTTTATATTGATTGTCACAGATAGTCTCTCACATTTGTTAGATCTATCCTTCTCAAAATCATGCCAAAAATATGCCTTTTTCATAAATTAAATGGAAGTTCTTGAAGTGATGGCTCATCACTTAATGTGAACCCATCCTCATGTTGCCTCTAATGTATCTTTTGTGTTATGTACGTACTCATAGAATCTAGACTGAACATGTTAAGAAAAAAACAAGCACACTAATATTTTGTAAACACATATAGAAACATTTATTTATATAAATTAAAAAATTGTTAGGAAATGTGGACTTACTTATCACCGCTAACACTGATCTATGTTCAAATAATCTTGTGTTCAGACTCTGCATTGGCTACAAAGACTATCAACAAGGACATGTGAGAAGTGGAAGGTAAAGACTGAGAAGGAGTAGGCTGAGCAGACTGAGAGCTAGATAGGGGTAGTGGGTGGGGTAGGGAGGAGTAATGAATGAATGAACATCATCATTGTAACATCTCTCCCTTACAGTGCCTAACCATCATACCCCACCAGATGACAACACTGCCTGATCAGAAGAGCATTACTTAATGACTAACTAGCAAAACTTCCATCTTTACATATTATCAAATATTAAATACAAATCACAATACCAAGATGTAATAGATGACAAGTGGAATATCATTATACTTAATTTTAACATATCCATTAGTAGTTATTAGACATACACACACACATAGACATTCGTACAATATCAAATAGATATATATATAAGAGTGTCTGTTATCATACAATACATGTAAAATAATAGACATTATCTAGCTTCTATAACCTTCTATATAAGGTCTCAGTCTGAGACTAAGTGCGCCTCCTTAAACTCACCATCCCCAGCCTAGGTGTGAGTAATTTTGTAAGAAAATTACGTAATGAGTATAAGCAAATAGCTCATGCAACAAAGGGCACTCAAGAAAATAAGCATAATCATGAAATAATATAATATCAAAGGTAAAGGAGTGCTTAACCAAAAGTCAAATGCCAACTCTAAGGTTTAGTATAATATAATTTATTTTATTATTTCATATCTAGTCACTATGTAGTTATGTTCAAGTTTTGTGTCCTCAAACACTAATTCTTTCTTTGGATTATTGGTTCAATTCCACTTTCATTTTATTGTTTTTCTATAGTTGTTCGATCATGTTGATAAATTTGTTCATTATGAAATTTGAGCGCAAAGGCCTATCATCATGTATTCATATTTTCGTTGTATATAATATATGATTTATGTATTATCATATCTTATCACATCACACTACGAATCCACTTATTACATATCATTGTAACTCAATGATACTGTTCTTACTAACTCTATCTTATAGCACAATATAGAATGTATGCATACATATTGAACCACATAAATTTGTCCCCAAGGCATAATGAAATGTGTTGTCCCAAAGGCTATCTCAACTGAACTCACATTCTTTTTACTCAAATTGCATGTACTCTTGCATGAACAATTATCATATTAGTATCATATTACATTATTAAATAATTTCTCAATGCTATTCAAGAGTATGTTTGGTTAATTACGAAATTCTTTGTCACTTGGACATACACGATGTGATTTGTAGTAGTATTCTCATTATTGGGTTTAAAGGAACATTTCGTGACTTTGGTTACAATGTTAGAGACTTGAATGATTCTCAGAGTCTTTAATTACTTTAATAGTATTAGCATTCTCAAATGAGATTCTAAGGTACACATATAAGTTTATAATTAGACTTTTTACTTTTAATTCTTTAATGGGATTAAATAAGCTAGTTATAGTATTTTAAGTTCACTTAATCTTATTTGCATATAATATAGGATTCCTAAAATTATGACTCATATATAAGCAAACATTTTACTACTATACTCTTATATATGCATCATAGGTTTAGTTTTATGGCTTAGTTGTGCTTTAACTTAGTTTGGACTTAGTTATAGGTCAATAAAGCGTCTGTATAGCACTAAGGCATCATCTCATTAACTAAGGCATCACCTTAGCAGTATTCTATCTACGCCTAACTTAAAAAGTGTGTGTTAGGGTGCTGGGGTGTTGTCTTAGTACTGAAGCACCGTCCTAATGTACTAAGGCATTGCTTTATTATACTGCGGTGTCGCTTTAGCAAACTACAGTCATTTTTTATAATTTGACAGCATTCAACTTATTTTTTGATTGAAACTTATGGTAACTTGTCTTTATACCATTTGTACACATACACAAGTGTTTACACACATAATTTATCATATTTGTCAATTTTTAATCAACCCAAATTATAGGTTAATGCATTATTTATGTGGAAGACAACTTTTAAAAATCAAAATGAAATTGGTTTTAGCTAGGGTATTGAATGACATTAATTTAATATGCAAGAGGCCACAACTTCGCACAATATTTTCACAAAAATAACAAGATTTAGTTAAGAAACTAGGCATCAAATAGGTCATGAAATTAGTTTCTATTTAAGATCTATAAACATCATTAATCAAAAAGAGTTTATAGTTGAATTTTTAGAGTTTCAAGAAGAAAAGAATTTCATGAACACTCACCAAAATTTCCAACTGAATTCAAAGCTCAAACTTGCATCTCAACTTGTTGATCACTTAAGATTAGCCATAGATTTTATGAACTACTTCTAGAATCAAACATGCATGTACTAAATCTTAATGAAATGCTACATACAACTAGAATTTACCTCAATCAATTCAATCCCTAGCCAAAAACTCAATTGAGCTATTGTTCTTCTCCCTTGTTTCCTTAAGCAAAATATAGTCTTTACACATACTTCTGCATTTTTTATTCATGTAGCTCTCACTTTTTACTCATTACATGTCTACATGATTGACACCTCACCCACACTCTTACACTTTGATCTCTTAATTTTCTTTTCTTTTTAATTAATCTCCCACTTAGTTTAATTTCTTTTAGTTTCACCCTTGATTTTAGTTATTTTTGATTTAACCCTCCATTCATCTATCTTAGCAAAATTAAAGCTTAAAATTAATATTAAGTTAATAATATTAATTTTCTTCTTATGTGCTCGGAGTCATGGATGTTACAATCGTCGATGGATATTTATAAAGTGGACTGAGAAGTAAGAGTCAATGGTTGTGCCGGTATAAAAGTAGAAGGTATAAATAATGGATGAAATCTGCCCATATCTACATATTATAAAATAACAAACAAATTTTCTAATAAAATTTCGACGGAGTTTCATTTATAACTACAATGTGTCAGACCTCATATAGAGGCCAAAAATTCAATATTTGATTATTTTTAACCTACAAATAAAAACTGCTTCTAAATAATTTGCATTATACCACCAACTACTTCACAATTGTGTTCAGAACCATATATCAATTCTTTAGTGTTAAGTGTTTATATAAATATTTGAACCAAAATTAAAGTTTAATTAAAATTTGAAGAAAATTTTAGGTAACCAACATTGACATTGTATTATGGATAATGGTAAATTTGAATGCAAGTTTGATAAGATCAAATAACAAAAAAAATATCGATTAACTCAAAAAATACAAACAACACTATTGCTAAGAAATAATTACATGATATCATTCAAACTTTTCTTAATTCTCATGTAGAATGATATCATGTAGATATATCTTGACAAAATTTATTGTCGACGCATGTGTTTTAAAGTTGTCGCCATTTCTCAAAACATGAAAATCATGTCAATTAATTAAATTCACAAAAAATTTAAGTAACCAACATTGACATTGTGTTTTGAATAATAGTGACTTTGAACGTAGAATTGACATGATCAATAAACTCCAAACAACATAGACAACACTAGTAAACTTTGCTATGAAATAATCACAAGATATTACTCAAACTTGTCATGGTTCTTATGTAGCTATTTCATAGCAAAATTTATTATCGATACATATGCTTTTGAATTATTTGAACAAGTCAAAACTGCAAAGTCACCATTCTCCAAAACATGAAAACACTGTTGGCCGATTACTTAAATTCACAACTTATCTAATTTTTAAAATTTTTGGAAATTAATTAAATTAGTCATATAATTTCACAGTATTTAACTAAATTAATTAAATTTGCTAAATTAATTAAATTTGCTAAATTAACTAAATTCACAACATTACTTTAAATATATGCAACAAATAATTTATCTCAACTCAAAAAATATTCTAAAAAATATTTATCTAAATTAACAAAATAAACTCAATTATTCCAACAAATTATTTATCAGGATTAACTAAATTCAGTAAACTAACTAAACTAACTAAATTCTCTAAATATGTTCTGAAATTATTTATCTAAATTCACAAAATTAACAATATTAACTAAATTCATTAAATTAACTAAACTCTCTAAATATATTCTCAAATTATTTATTTATAATTAAAAAATTAACAAAATTCATTAAATTAACTAAACAAACTAAATTATCTAAATATATTCTTAAATTACTTATTTAAATTCACAATATATATATATATAAACTAAATTCAGTATACTAACTAAACTAACTAAATTCTCTAAATATATTCTCAAATTATTTATCTAAATTCACAAAATTAACTAAACTAACTAAATTCTCTAAATATATTCTCAAATTATTTATTTATAATTAAAAAATTAACAAAATTCATTACATTAACTAAACTAACTAAATTCTCTAAATATATTCTTAAATTACTTATTTAAAGTCACAATATATATATATATATATATATAATCATAATAAAAAAAAGAATAAAATTTTCATCACAAATTAATTTTATGTAAACGTGTATGATAGATAAAAATTAATACAAGAAAATATAAATATCAAGCATTTCAAATAAAATAATAAAATTTAAGTTAAATAAATATATAATAAAACCTATAAATTAAGATACATTAAAATTAAAAGTTCATTTTAATAAAAAGAAATTATTAGAAAAATAAAATAATTTGCATTATGAATGTAGATGATAGTGTAAAAAGGAACATACATTTGTACAGTAAATATAAACAAATAAAAATAGCAATTAAATATCTCAACAATAAATTTTAATTTCAAGTTAATCAAATACAAAATAAATTTGAAATTGAAAATTTATTTTAACAAAAAGAAATTGTTATGAAGAGAAAAGTTTATTTTGTAAATGGAGATCATGGTGCAAAAAGAAGAGGAACCATCTTATACCAAATATGATATTTTACAAAACACAGAATTTAAATATTTCAAATAAAATTATAAATTTTGTTGTTATATAAATACAAAAGAAAAAAAAACAAGTTAAAAAATATATGTTTAGTTTTTTTTTTAAAGTTGGTAATAAATATAAATGATAACTGTGAACTTTGTAGTTTTTCATATATTAGAATAATTGAGGTTACAAGAGATATATAGTACATAAAGTGATAGAGTTGTGATATACACCTGTAACAATATAATAACTAGAACAACACAGAGATAGAGTACAAAGATTTCAAATAATATTGCCTAACACCCCACCCCCCCGACCCCTACACTAGCCCTGGATCATCACATAGAGGTAGAAGTGTGCACAGTCCTTCAAAGCAAATGATGGATGACGGCTTGGTAAACATATCAGCTAATTGGTCTTGAGTAAAGATAAACTGAACTTGAAGAGAGCCATTGGCAACTTGCTCTCTCACAAAATGAAAATCCATCTTGATATGTTTTATATGAGCATATAACACTAGATTAGAAGTTAGGTAAATGGCAACAATATTAGCACAATGAGCAACTATTTGAGAATATGAAGATCCAAGTTCACCATGAAAAGAACGAAGCCAGATAAGTTCAGCAATAGCATGAGCAATAGCTTTATATTCACCCTCGGTGGATGATCTAGCAACAATTGGTTGCTTTTTAGCTATCCATGAGACTAAAGAATGGCTAAGAAAAAGTCCATATCCACAGGTAGAACAATGATCATCAACATTGCCTCCCTAGTCAGTACTAGTGTAGCATGAAAGTTCAAGTGAAGAATCATGGGAAAATACTAAAACTTTAGCTTTCATGCCTTAGAGATAATATAATAACCGTTTTAAGGCTGCCCAACGCTCAAGACTGGGAGAGTTTATAAATTGACAAAGCTTGTTGACACTATAGGCGATATACAGTCGGGTAATAGTGATGTATTGCAAGGCACCTACAAATTTGCGATAGTCTTCGACATGTGGAATAGGTGGACTATGATTTTCTTATAAAAGGAGGCTTTGAAGCAAGTGGAGTGTGAAAAGGCCTAGAATAATGTAAATCGCGAAGATCGTGAATAGAAAATTCGTTCTTTAACTTAGCAATCATATCACAAATAAGTGCAAGATTGGAATCTGTAACAACTAAATCATCCACATAAACAAGAATAAAAATAACATCAGTCCCTTTATGAAAAATAAATAATGAATTATCACTTTTTAATGCCACAAAATTTAAGGATAGTAAATAGGAACTGAGTCTGTAAAACCATGCCTATGGCGCTTGCTTCAAACCGTATAAGGACTTTTGTAATTTGCATACATAGTTAGGATAAGATTGATCAAGAAAACCTAGAGGTTGAGCCATGGAATTTGTTTATGAAAGATGCCCATGAAGAAAGGCATTTAACACATTGAGTTATCGAATAGGCCAGTGTTTCAAAGTGGCAATGGCAACAATGGTATGAATAGTAGTAGCCTTTATGACAGGACTGAAGGGGTCTTTATAATTTAGACCAAATTTTTTAGTGAATCCCTAAGCTACTAAACATGTTTTGTATCATTCAATACTGCCATCAGACTTTCTTTTAATTCGATAAATCCATTTGCAACCTACAGCATTAGTATTAGAAAGTCTTGGAACCAAGGTCCAGATAGAGTTAGCAAGAAAAGCATTAGCTTCCTCAGACATGGCATTATTCCATACTTGATATTTAGTGGCTTGGGAGAAGGTGTGAGGTTCTGTGGTTTGGAAATTGGGTTTGGAAGCTTCAGAGGTAGCAAAATGAGCATGGTGTCTATGATGGGTGAAAGGACACAACTACATTGGATGAGTTCTAGTGGGGGTGGCTGATGGGTCAACATAGTCACTAAGATCAACAATTAAATTTATACTAGAGGAAGAAGGTGAATTAAGAGGTGATGAGGAAACGGGCTCTTAGTTATTGAAAGCACATGGTGAGGTATTGATGGGCAAAAATGGTAAGGCAAAAAGAACATTTGTATTGGTAGGATGAGGTGAGGATAGAGGAGAAGTGGATGAAGGTGAGATTGAATTAGTTAAAAGAAAAGAATAAGAGTCCGTACCTGTTGGTAGAGAACTAAATGAAGATGGAGTTAAGACTGTTAGCCATGGATGAGAGGGAGGTGATATAGTTGAAGTGGAACAGAAGTTAAAGTTGTTAAATAGAAATATACTTTTATTAAAAGGGATATGTCTAGCAACATTATTTATATTCTTTCCAATATCCAAACACAAATGCCTATGGTGAGTAGGAGAGTGACCGAGATATACACATTAATGATTCCTGAATGAAAATTTATGTTTATTGTATAGTCTTAACCATGGATAAGCTGCACAACCAAAGATTTTTAAGTCATTGTATTTCGGTGGCTTATTATATAGTAATTCAAAAGGACTTGAATTTTCCAAGACTCTACTAGGCATATAATTTATCAATTGAACACTTGTTTGAAAAGCATATCGCCAAAATCGAAATGGAATATGAGCATATGCCAAGAGTGTGAGACTATTGTCAATGATGTAGCATATTTTACATTCCAAAATGTGTTCATGTGTGTAAGAGAAAGCAATGCGATGAATAATACCAATTTGTTTAAAATAAGAGTTGAGTTTTTGATACTTACCACCCCAATTGGACTGAAATGCTTTTATTTTAGAATTAAATTGACGTAAGACTAAGGATTCAAATTCTTTGAACATGTTGAAGACTTGATTTTTATTTTTAATAAAATATATCCATGTAAAACGAGTGAAATCATCAACAAGTAAAACAAAAAATAAAAATCCTAAAATTGATAAAATGGGCGCAGGGCCCCGGCCCCAAACATCTGAGTGAACAATCTTAAAAGGGACTCACTATTATGTTCAACACAAGCTAATGGCAATCAGGCCAATTTGCCTAGCTTACACGCAGGACACACAGACACGAAAGAATGAATAGAATAAAATAAATTATTTTCGGTAGTTATTGAAGAAACCATTAAAGCATGAGGATGTCCCAATCTAGCGTGCCAATCAGCAAAGGAAGCAGATTCACTAATGGGAGCTAGTTTGGGTTTTGAAGGAAGGTAGTATAATTTATCTTCACTCGTTCCTCATAACAGGATTTTCTTGGTCTTTTGATTCTTTACAAGAAAATAAGTAGGCCAAAATTCAAAAAATAACGATTTATCATTAGTAAACTTTTGAACAGATAATAATGATTTGGTAAGAGCAAGGACATGTAAAACATTATTGAGTTATAAATAGGAAGAATTAAGTGATGGATATAATGCATTACCTATGGTTATATTGTTCAATCCTTGGCCATTAGCTACCCTAATTTGGTCCATACTTGTATAAGGTTTAACATCATAAATTGCATAAGGATTAGGAGTCATATAATGTCTTGCTCCAGTATCAGGTGTCCAACCAATGTAAAACGGTGTTGAAGATGGCAGTGGAGAAAGCGAGGGCTGAGCAGGTGTTGAACTAGAAACAGTAGTGTAATGATCATAGTAGGCCACTTCGGCTTGGCGTACAGAATTGGTATAATGTATGGGATTGTATCGACGTCTGCAATGATCAGCTGTGTGGTTATGGTACCCACATATTTGACAAGCAGGCAATGGTCTGCGATAGTTTGATGATGGAGAATATAGTGGTGGCCTAGAGGGTAGTTTGGCAAAAAAGTTATAAGATGATGAGGAGCAACCTGAAAAAGTTGAGGGCGAGCGACACGCAACATATGCTTAAGGAACATCAGCAAAGCTTTGGATTAAAATTTCATGAGCCAGAAAATGACTATGAAGCTCCTAAAAAGAAAATGGTTCAGGTCTCAAGTTTAAGGTAGAAATAAGAGGATGAAACTTGGTACTAATATTGTGATAAATAATCGCATTGAATTTTTTCATTGATATGGCTCAACCAGCTGCTGCCAACTCATCCGCTAAGCTTTAGTAAACTTTGTGAAGATTGATAGAGATAGACATGTCATACTTCTTAAGTTCTTGAAGCTCAATGTGAAACTATAATTGGTGATTTTAGAAGATTGAGAGAAATGCACTTGCTAATGTTTGCCAAACAGTATGAGAAAAGGTGAAGCCAATAATGTAGGGATAAACTTCTTTAGTGAGAAAGGACATCAACCATGAGAGTAAGAGTTGGTCCTTTTGAAATAATATAGTAAAGGCAGGGTTATGTATTTGTTGTGTTGGATTAGTGGTTGATGGAATGGTAGATGTCGGAGCTGGAGAGGAGCCATCAATCATTCCAGTCATATTATGATAGTTCTGTAGAGGTAAAAACTGAGTTTTCCATGCCAAAAAATTTTTAGGAGTAAGTTTAATAGCAAAGCTATGGTGGGTAGTAGCAGTATTCGTAGCTGGTGTGGGTAAGGCAACTTGATTGTTTTGAGTGGCCATAAAAAAAATAGAATCAGACTAAAGCTCTGATGCCATGTGAACTTTATACTTTTTCATTTATTAGAATAATTGAGGTTACAAGAGATATATAGTACATGAAATGATAGAGTTATGATATACATCGGTAACAATATGTTAACTATAACAACAGTAAGATAGAGTACAAAGACTTCAAATAATATTGCCTAGCAATAACAACATAAATAATAGTCTAAAATATAAGCAAAAAGATAAAAGATCTGTTGAAAAGATCATGAGAAAGAGAAAGAGAAAGAGAAAGATGGACAAAACATTTTTTTAGCATAATCGAAATCAGAATAGTATACCTATATCAAAAAATATAATAAATGTAAAATTTGATAGGAAACTAACCTTCAACAATTAACATGATTGTTTAGATTGTCAAGATAATTTAATAAAAGTTACAGTTTGAGTTTTCCAATATTTAAACATTCTCAATGATGATGTATACATTAAAATATGAGTAAAAAAGTAATAAAAATCAAATGATATTCAACATATGACTGAAGAGGCGCACTAATATATATAAAAATCAGTCCATCAAAGACCCTTATATAGCCTCTAGAAAAATCAATTATCAATTGGAGGTTTAATATGCTCTAATAAAAAATTATTTTTAAACCAATTTATTTCTTATATAATTTATATTAATGGTCTTATATTTAATTTTCATTTATAATATAAAAATAAGACTTTGAGAAAGAATGCTTAAAATATAATATGGGGATAATTACAGTAAAAGACCCTGTGGTTTCAACCCTAATCACTTTCTGACTTGTGGTTTGAACCCTAACAAAGTGGTACCCTATGGTTTGTTCCATTAGCAAAAAATGAAAATTCAGCTAACACCGTTTCTATTGCTGACATGGAGAAGGGCAAAAATATCTTCCCACTAGATGTTTTCACCCAAAGCAAATCCCATTCACTTACTCCCCTATCCCCTGAACCACCAACCTTAGAACTTCTATGGAGCGGGAGCCCCATGACTGTAATCACCACCACCAGCCCTGCCACTGACAACTAGTAGCATAAAGAAAATGGGCTTTTGAATGTGTAGCTGTAGATGGCGAGGTTTAGCGCGCGCTGAAGCGGGACAAATTGTATTACCCTAGTCTCTAAGGACTTAGTATAGAGGAGTAGGGTGTCGAACACTGGGAATTCGGCAATTTTGTATTAATAGGATAAATACTTAGATGGATAGGCAAATCAAATTGAAATAGTAATAATAATTCAAACAAGAATAAAACTTAAATATTAAGTAATAAAAATCTAAATACTAATTAACTACTAAGAATATAAATCAAAAGTTATAACAAATATATAAGAGAATCACAATTTAGAATATAATTAAGAACTTGTAAAATGTTATCATATAAACATACTGATTAGAAATTAGTATCGTATAGTTTTTAAAAGCAATTCTCATTGTCAATTTAAAGTAAATTTCCTAATTGTAACTCTCGTTGTCAAGTAGAAGTGTTCCTTCCTAGAGTCTGCAAGTCCTCTCGGTTCATTGCAGAGATAGGAAACAACCAAAAATGACACTATACTAAACAAATCCTAAAAATCAACTCTCGTTCTCAAATTAGGATATTCCCGTCTAGAGTCTACAAGTCCTCTCGGTTCATTGTAGAGATAGACAAGGAAAC
>CATIWM010104557.1:0-11876 GCA_949671775.1 Mallotus repandus | reverse complement strand
AGATTCGACTGAGCTTGTTTGGTGTTTTTGAAGCTTTAGCTTCGTGGGATTTTCAAGCTTTCCTTGTCGAGAGGTTGAAAATGACGTGCAGAATGTAAATTCATATACCTTTGAAGCGTGCTTTGACAAAGATGAGGGTGGCTTTGGTGCAAAAGTGATCTAAAAAATCCTACAAAAAATGTAGAACGAGAGCTAAAATTATGTGAATTTGGACTCTTGAGTCTTTAAATTGAAAGTGTTTCAGTGTATGTAGGCTCCCCCGGCTCTTCTACTTTTTAAAATGGAAGCAAAAGACCCCTATTTATAGGGAAATATGTAAAAAAAATTTGATCATGTGTGTGCTTTTGTGCATGTGCACGCGTATCGAGGCATATGATCATACCCCTAGGACACGTGATCACGACCCTGGGGTGCGTGATCACACCCCTGGGATGCGTGATCACACCCCTGGGATGCGTGATCATGGACCTGGGGTGCGTGATCACGCGCTCAGCCGCGTGAACACGCTCTCTTGCGTGTGTCACACGACCTTCCCGGGCTCCGTTCGTGCCGTTATAGGGGTGTTTTTTAAGGTTTTCGGACCATTTAGATGTGTTTCTGATGTCTGTTTTGTCAAAATCAGCTTCCATTTGCACGCTTGAGCAAAATGTGTTTGGGTGTGGTCATGCACTATAAATTTGCTCACGCGCTACTTCTTGGGATTACGCGCACTATTATAGGGTCACTTTTGAAAGTTTTTAGGGCTTACAAATGTGTTTTTTATGTCTATTTTGTCAAAATCAACTTTTGATTTTCACAAAGATGAACACCAGTTTGACGAGTTGCATGTTTTGAGTGATCGTTGCTTAAAATGAGCTACTTATCATTCTGATAATTCATAATTCATAAAATTAGGGTACAACTTAATGATTTGGAAGCCAGTTTTGTTCGGTTCAGGCTTTTCAGATTCTTGGCATGCTTCAGAGGTAGTACGAATGAATAGACACTTGTCATGTTTAGAGGAATGTTTTCATTACTGGACCTTTTTAGGGATAGTCAAAATTTAATGTATGACACATAGCATCCTTGTGCTTCTTTGATGCAACCAGTAAATCCCATACAGTAGCATTAGCTTTCATCTGCTTCAATTGCTTCAAAATAATATCCTTTTCTTCGTCTTCAGACACTTTTTATTTTCCTTTATCTGGCATTAATGACCTATCCTTTTGTGGTATTGGAGGATTTGGATAATACTTCTCACTTCTGGCGACATGACTCATATCTATCTCAGCATCACTTAACAATTCTCACAAGTCAGCAAAGTCCAACTGCAAACTATCTTCATTAGTGGAATCTTCTCCTTCCATCAATTCCCATAAGTTTAGAGGTACATTACCTAATTTTCTCCAAGCCATAAAACATTATCAAACTAGCATAATAGTTCATTTCTCCATTGTCATCAAATTCTTCACCCTATCCACTTGGAACGATTAAGTCAAATGGAATGTGTATAGATGCTGGCATAAAGTACTTTACCAAATAGTCAAACTTTTTTGTTGGTTCTCTCACAGTATCCTAAACTTGTTAATAACTTAGTTGTTCCAGAATAGCCCAATTTTGTGGCATTACTTCTTCAAATGGAACTTAGATTATTTGTGGATTGTAAGTAACAACATAAGCAAATTCAAGACTTAGCTGATTAAGATTTTGATAATCTTCCTCTTCCCTAGCCATTTTAATGCTATTGACCAACTCAAAATGCTTCATTAGAAACTCTTAATTGATACACTCTTCTTCTATCATCATCATTTTCTTTATCTCTTATGCAGGCTTAGTGTGTTCTGGATTCGGAATCTTGCCTTGGTCAATGAGGTCTTGAATTGCATGTTTAAGTCTGAAACAATTATCAATGTTATGTCCCACTTGCTAATGGTACTTGCAGAATTCTTTTAGTTGTGGTTAGGTGAAAGAGTATTTGGTAACGACCTTAGTTCCATTGGCTTCATAACCCCACTCTAGCACAGTCTTTCAAATAATTTAGACAATGACATAGGAAAATTGGAAAACTATCTTGGCTTTATATTTGCTAACATAGGAGAAGATATAGCAATTGCTGCTTTCGGAGCATGTGAAGACTGAGTCCCCTTCTTTTGAACTTGTGTAGATTTTCTGAATCTTGCAATTCTCTCAGCTTGAACCTCAGCATAATACAAATCTGCAAAGGATCTCATACTCATAACCCCGATTTCTTGTCTGATAGAGTCTTGACCATTTTCCCATGCAATTTTGACTTGATCAATCTCATATGGTCTGTTTCATATACAAGCAGCTTTTTCTCTAAACCTTGTGATCTAATCAGCAAAGAATTCATTCGACCTTTGAGTCAAACTCTGTAGATCAAATAAAGAAACTTTAATCTGAGTGTTTTAGGAATATTGTTTAAGAAACTGGTTCATAACTTCCTTCCAATTATCTTTCACAATGTTATCAAGCCGAAGGTACTATATAAGAGTTGAACCTTATAAAGAAAATGAGAACAAACCCCATATTTGATCATCTATCAATCCTAAAATAGTGGACATCATGGCTTTGTACTGTTGAAGATGCAACTTCGGATCACCAATGCTAGAAAACCTAGTCACTTTGGGCATTTTGAACTTGGGTGGGAGATTAAGATTCCTAAATGCACATAACTCATCAATGTCAAAATCGGTGGAAGCCTGCTTCACTTGAGTTTGCAACCTTTGAAGTTGTTTAGTAATTTGAACATACTCTTCCATCATTACTATCTTTTCCTCGTCAACTAGATTAGCCACAACTGGTGCTTTTCCTTTAGACTGACCCAAATTATTCTGAATATACTCATTCACCCTTTCATTAACCAACTTGTTAACTTTTTCCATTCTAATAGGTTGTGATGAACCTTCTATAACAAACTTGACCTTCTATAACAAACTTGATTAGTCTGCCTTTTTCTCTCCTCCAATCAGACTATGGTGTTGAGACACTTCAGGGATTACCTATGATGACTGTACATGTATCCATGCATGGTAACAATGCATGAATGCAGATATGTATGCAATGCAAAATGTCATAAATAAGACACACAAGAGCAAATAGAGTCCCTTCCAACCTTATATCTCCCACACAGGTGGTCGTTCAATTTCTTTCCTAGGTGGGGCTTACTAGAACATCATCGGGGGATGAGCCAGCTCGTGGCTTGTTTAGAGGTCAAATTGTATTATCCTAGTCTCTAAGACTTAGTATACAGCAAGTAGGGTACCGAACACTTGGGAATTTGAAATAAACTTTATATTAACCGAATAGATACTAAGATGGATAGGTAAAGTAATATCAGAGTAATAATAATTTACTAAAACTAATAAATAAATCTAAATCATTAATTAGCCAATAAAAATGCTAAAGAAAACTATAGACAAACAAAATCATGCATGAGAGAATTACAATTCAAAATCAATTAAAAACTTTAGATTTTTATGATCATACAACATATTAATTTAAAATTAGTTTATAAACTCCAAAAGCAATTCTCATTGTCAATTAGAGGCATTTCCTCTTAGAGTCCACAAACACTCTCGTGTTGTTGCACAGATAAGAGAAAACTAAAAAGATATTGCACTAAGTTTTATTCCCTTAAGATGAATTCCTTGTCTCCAAGTGATATCCAATTCTTAAGTAATTTTAATTATGTTCCACCAAATTACCCCAACTCTCGTTGTGAATACTTTTATTAACAAGTTACATATGATGATCAAACACACATAACACAATTTGCACTAATTGAAATTAAACCACAAATAATATAAGATAAAAATGTAGTTCTTAAGATTGATTCATCATTGCAATTCTCATACAAAGACTTAACCAAGATACATGATTAAAGAGTAACAAGAGAATAAAATACAATATAGAAAGAGAAAAGCAAATATTGAGTGAACAAAACCCTATTCTATGTCTTCTAAGGCTTGCTTGATGTAGAATAATCTTCTCTTCCTTCTTGGCTATGTCTTCTTCAAAGTTGTCAAAACTAGAACTTTTACAATAATTTCTAAACTAAGATAAAGGAAACTAATAATTGTTCATATATATCTCTAAAACAAAGCCAAACATATGTATTTATAGGTTTCTTAGGGCTGCAGTTCATGTCCCTTTCGAAAGGATGCGAAAATGAAAGGATGCATTGAAGAGGCACGTTGGTACCGACTCGTTACTGCTATGCCTAGTCGTCACTGGAAGCATCTATTATTAGTCGTCACAATGGTGACAACTCGACACCGAATCCTTATGTCACGAGTCCTTCCAATGGTGACGACTTGTGACTCTTCACTAAGGCTTTAACTTGACTTCACATGCTCCATACTTCATTCTAAACAATTCTAAGTCCTTCCTATGCATGATTTGAGCCTAAGAGCATATATAAAGCACACAAAATCAACATAAAAATAAATGAAGTAAAAACAACACTTGTATCATCAAATAAACATTATAAACGCAACAAAATTAAAATAAATCAAACCTTAACTACCTTAAAGAACTATGCATATTTGCATTATATCAGTGGGTAATTAACCAATAACTTCTGCATCTTGATCTTTTTTCCCTCAAAATCAGCTTCTTCCTCAATACCTGAAAGCTTATTAATAACTTTTTCAATTTTCTTTCTCTATTCACATCTCTTTTCAAAATCCATAAGATATGGATCATTCACCTTATGTTTTCTTATTAAGGAATCATCATCATCATCATCCTCATCACTCTCACTAGATTCTTCCTGTTTCTTTTTCTTTCCACCATCAGACCTATTATTTGAGAAGCTCTCACTCGACTACTTCTAAATCTGCCATCTTGCAGCTTTCAAGAAAGACTGTATTCAATTTTATATTGCTCAAGACAACTTCAACTATATAACTGAAAGAGATGGCTAAGAACACACCTGTAAAAAGGACTCTTAACAAAATTGATGAGCGACTAAAACAACAGCAAAAAACCTTAGTATTATTTCTTCTTACTTTAGAATGAAAACTAGTACCAGCAGCTGAAGTAAAATCTTTGAATTTGTACACTTTATTAGGAGAAAACAAAATTTGAAACCATGACGTGTGTTGCAGTGCCATTTTAGCAAATAATTTTTCCATTGTCAATGACACAATGCATTAGCATATTTAGCAACAACAAAAAAGGGAAAAGGTACATTATTACCCTTAATGTTTATCCTTATGAGCACATTGGCCCTTAATATTTTTCTTGGCTAATTTACACATAGCAAATTAAAAAATAAAGTTTTTAAGCCCCTCTATTTAACGAATGATAGGCTTCCGTTTGTTTTTAATAAAATTGTAATTTTTAAATAATACAAAATATCATTTAGAATCTCCCAATTTTATCACCTTTTATCAATGCCTTCTCTTTCCTCACATGCACACTATCATTATTCTTATTTTTCTATCTTCTCTTATTCCCTTACTGTTCACCTTTATCCAAAATTTCTTTTGCTCTATAACCATACAAATCTAGAATTTTAATTTTTCTCCTCCTAGTCATTGTCATTTGGTTATGGGAACATAACCCACCAACTTTTCTTTATAAGTTGTTATTTGTTGATTTATTTTATGATGGTGCTAGATCTTGACTACCTACTACTTTCCAACCACTAATTGGCAAGCCAATATGATATTTTCTATCTTTTGATTGACGGTAAAGATTGTATGTCGAAGAGGAGGTAGGTGATTGCTACCACTAATATTGTTGTTAAGGAGAGGAAGAGGAGTTTAACATTATAATGGATTTCAGTCTGAAAAATGGAGAATGAGAAAGACAGAACAAGAAAAGAGAAAGGGGAAGGAGTGAGAGAAGTGACGAAAAAAAGAGACCCTTATTTTTTTATTCATTTTTTCACATAATTATAGTGGGTCTGCCACATATGCTTTAATTAATAGGAAGTTGGGGTCCACTTAGTTTTTCTAGAAAAAGTTAATGGTGGTTTAATTTTCTGTTAGGATAATATCTTTTTTAAGCTAGATTTTATAGATTAAGGTCTAATTAGGAAAAAAAAAAAAACAATGCCCAATATAAGATTTGGCTCAAAGTTAAGGGTCCAATTTGACTCTTTTTTCTTTTTTCTAAAAAAAAACTTCCCTTTATAAGATTTAAAATGAGGGGTTTATATAAATTATCAGACTTGCCTTAGGATATGCTTGCACGGATTGCCTACCCATGCATGCATGTAGCTCACTCTTACACATATGTTGTCAATGCTATATGAGTGCATGAATGAGGATTACCCGTCCAGTGGTTGCACTATAACAGATGCATGTTTTGACCTTCATTGTAGATTTTAGGTGTTTTTAAGGTTTGATGGGCAATTTTGATAGGTTTCGAGGGTAAAAAAAAACCCGTAACTTTAAGGGTTTTTAATCTCTAGATTGTGAGTTTTGAGGGTTTATAGTATGAAGTAGCATTCTTAGAGTATCAAATCATATGTTTCTCATCCTTTCACAGTGACATAACTTCATCATTAGACTATGTTAAGGGGTTGTCGAAACTGGAGATATGACAATAGGCTTTTGGGTATATTTCTTATAATTTTTGTTGGAATCTTTAATAAAATAATTTTTGAAATTTCCAATAAAATAAGGTAGACCTATTGGTCACTTTTATCGTTATGTTATTTTGTGTGTTATTTATTTTTTATAAGTTTTAACAATAGAAATTCAAATAAATTTTAGGTTCACACAGATCATCATTGAGATATAGCAATACATGGTTATGTGCTATTAACATATATACAGCTGCATGATTGTAATGCAAATAGGTCACTACACCATATAAAAAATGCAATGTGACTACATGAGAGATCAATGATCCCCAGATAAATAGATCTTTTAGCATATTTATAATTCAAGTTCAAGCACTTGTAACGCTTTATAATTTATGTAGAAATGAGAAAAAGAAATTAAAGAGACAAGATGATAAAGAAATCTCTAGTGGATCATCCAATAACATCAAAGTAAGAGAAGAGATCTATGAAAGAAATTATTGACCTAGAGAAGCTTATTATACGTGTCTCTCTCATATGGGTCATCATACCACTCCTGCATATGGCCATGCGAAATTCATTATCATTATTATTATTATTATTATTACCATTACTACTACTAATATCATACACACTCTTTTTTTTGTTTTTTAGAATAAATTCCATTCCATAGAAAGAAGAATGAAACAATGCTAGAACAGGCTAGCAAACACAGATAACAAAATCAGGGCTAGACAACCACCTAGCCAAACAAGATTGCAACAATAAGCAACCAATAAGAGAGAGAGTCCATACAGAGGCCAAACAAATAAAATAAAACAAACAAAACCAGCACTGCAAGTTAAAACAAAGAAAACCAACGAAACAGGGACCCAAACAGAGGTAGACTCGTAACACATCCTTCAGTAATAGTTCAATTAGTTGGGGAGGATATTAGCAGCTTATAATGCCCTGTTGGAACTGTTCCACATGATTAGCAACCCGATGAGCTACTTTGTTAGCATCTCTTTTAATATGTCCAACCATCACTTGGAGGAGTTGCAGTTTTGCGCTGCAATTTGCCATGATATCCTCTACAATAGCTGTATATTCCTACTTTCAATTCACAAGCCCAGTCTTAAGAGCTAAAGATAAAGCTTCCACGCATTCTTTGGCATATGATTCAATTATGGCTCGTTTTATACCATGGTTCCTCACAAAGTAGCAAGCCAAACGAAGGGCTTCCATCTCAGCAACCCCGGACGAAGCACACTTTAACTGTCTGGCACCAGCATATATTATCTCACCCTTGTGATCTTGACAAACAAAAGTCGCTTTACCAACTCTATTATGGCTACCACAGCTCCCATCGCAAATTCAACTTCACATGCCCTCGACTAGGCATAACCCACTGAACAACAGATCGAGGTCTATTCACCTGGCTGCTTATTTGCTTAGGATTATTAACAATCCATACACCATTGCTCTGAAACTTTAGTAACCACTTGTTTCGGATCATATGGTTTACCCTTAAATATTTCCTCATTACGGTGTTTCCAAATCTACCATCAAATAATGACAGCAAGCTCTAGTATGAAATTAGTTTCATCCATTTTGAGAACATGCATGAATTCCTTCTACCATGTTTGAAAATTTAAATCTCCATTAACTTGAAATCTGAGATTTAAAGACGAACCAAACCAAACCTGTGAAGCCTTAGGACAAAGAAAGAGAGCATGTTTAATTGTTTCCTCCATGTCACCACATATTGGGCATTTCACATCCTCTTGACACCCTCGAACAACCAACTGGTCTCTAGTAGCCAAAGCCTTGTGCAAACATCTCCAAACACAATACTTAATTTTCTCGGGCACTAGTAACTTCCAAACAGCTAACCACTCTTTCCTGTGAATATTATTATTACTTTGTTGATCATTTGTTATCCTAACATCAGAACAATTATTTTTAAGAAAGTGGTACCCTATCTTTACCGAGTAGTTCCCTTCGCTTTCATAGTGCCAAATGAAATTATCATTTCCACCACCTCCCATGATAGGAATTTGTTGGATAGCTTCAACTTCAGCCGAAGTAAATGGCTGTCGAATTATTGCTATTTTCCATGATCTGCTTAATGAGTCAATCAAATATTTCACAAACTGAACAGATGGGTCAGCATTATTGCTTCGCTAGATTTTAAAATCTAGGAGACTAGGAACCCATCTATCATCCCATACCCTAGCTTGTTGTCTGGAATGGATATTCCAATGGTTACCTTTCTTGATTACTTCTCTACCCTCTAACAGGCTGCTCCATAGCCAGGATGGCCTATAACTCTTCTTCGCTTCAAGAAAGGAAGAATGAGGGAAGTAGGTGCTTCTTAACAATTTAGTAGTAAGGAGAGTTGGATTATTGAGAATGCGCCAACTCTGTTTGGTTAGTAAGGCCTAGTTGAATAGTTCCAATTTGCGAAAACCTAATCTTCCTAGCTCTTTACTATTAATAAGCTTCCTCCATGCTATCCAATTTATCTTCCTCTTCTCAACATCCTAAGACCACCAAAAATTTTGGATCATCTGCTCAAGTTTCTTTACCATAACAGTAGGGAGCTTGAACACTGACATAACGTACGACGGAATGGCCTATAAGATAGCCTTTACCATGATATTCTTGCCCGCCAAAGATAAAGAATTCGCCTTCCATTTTTTATCCTTCAGAAGCACTTTGGCACATATTGCATCATAGAGGCCAACTTTGGATCTTCCCCACATAAAAGGGACCACTAGATACTTGTTAAGAGTTTGATCTTCTTTGTAACTTAACAGATAACAAATTTGCCCTCGAACACCAAAGGGGGGTGTTAGCACTAAACAGAATGCCTGACTTGGTTGAGCTAACCTTTTAGCCAGATGCATCACAGTAAGCAATTAACACATCTTTAATTTCTTTTGCTTCCATCAAACTAGCTTGTCGAAAAAGAATTGTGTCGTCCGCAAACTGGACATGAGTTAGAGTGGGGCTTCTGTGTTTGATTTTATATCCCTTTAGAGTACTATTTTCCACACCCTGCATTAGCATTAGAGATAAAACATCAGAAATTAAAATAAAGATGTAAGGTGAAAGGCGTTCACCTTGTCTGATGCCTCTGGTGGGATTGAAAAAAGACTGAACACTGCCATTCAGGACTACATTATAGCTCACTGTACGTATACATTCCATAGTTAGCTGAGTCCACTTGTGCGAAAATCCCATGTGAATCATCACCTTTTCTATAAAATCCCAATCCAGCCTGTCATATGCCTTTTCCATGTCAAGTTTGATGGCCATACTAAATTTCCTACTACTGTGTCTGATCTTCAAACCATGATAAGCCTCGTGAGTGACAATAATGTTGTCCACTATACTTCTATTAGGAACAAATACTGATTGAAAAGGGGAGATTAACTTATCTAACCATTGGTTTAACCGGTTAGCCATCAGCTTGGCTATGATCTTGTAAATGTAATTACAACAACTAATTGGTTGAAAATCTGTAAATTTTTCTGGATGCTGCAATATGGGGACAAGAGCAATATGGGTTCTATTGAGCTCTTTGGGAAGCTTACTGGAGACAAAGAAATTTTTAACCAAAGTAACAACATCCCTTTTTACAATCTCCCAATTTTCTTAGTAGAAAACCCCAGGAAACCCATCTGGACCAGGGGCTCTAAGTTTCCCAACTGGAAGGCTGTCATTTTAATTTTTGACTCTGTGACCCCTGAAGCAATCTCTAATTCATTTTAAGAGGCGCTATGTTGTTGATAACCCAAGAAGATACCACTGTTGGCTCCTTCTTGTATAATCTACGGAAAAACTTTGTAGCTTCTTTGTTTATTGCCCCTTCTGACGATAGCCAAATACCCTCCTCATTTTTAATCTCAACTATTTTGTTTCTTTGTCTCCATTGAATAGAAGAAATGTGGAAAAAAAATGAGAGTTTTAATCCCCCTCCTTGAGCCATTTTATCCTGGAACATTGGAGCCAGTACAACTCCTCTTATTTCCACAAGTCCACCATCTCTCATTTAAGTCTCTCCTCTATTTATCTTCCTTGGTCATATTGCCCTCATTTAACTAGTTGATTCTTGTTTTCAGGCTTTCAATTCACTGCTTGGGATCCTTGAATTTATTCTTACTCCACGATTGTAACTCGTTGGCACATGCTGTTAGTTTGCCAGAGATGTTACCACTTTCTTGTTGTTCCTAAACCCTCTGTATTATTTGTTGACAAGATACATCACATTGCCATTTCACCTCAAACTTGATACTCTTCTTAGATCTCCCCTTACTCTTCTGTAATTGAATCACAATTGGCCTATGATCAGACGCACCAAATCATTCAAGGATGACTATAGCATCATGGAAAACAAGCCTCCAGTCCATAATAGCTAAGGCTCAATCCAGTCTCTCCATAATTCAGTCATTACCCTGCTGAAGATTGTGCAAGGTGAACCTCGGCCCCTTGAAATCAATCTTCATTAAACCACAAATATCCACAAGTTCCCCAAGTCTCATTGCTTCAAACCAATTAAATCTACTGCCACCGATTTTGTCCCTTGGGTCAAGGTACCTGTTGAAGTCGCCGGCGATTAACGAAGAAGACTATTAGGCAGTCTCAAATTTGCCACTTCCTCATAGATCAAATCCTGTTCTCTTCTGTCAGAGGTGCCATAGAAGCCGGTAAAGTGCCATATAAAGCCTGTGTCTACTCTAGCATCAATGTAATACCTTGTCTTTTTATGGATATGAACTGACCACTAGTCATTCCACTGGATCGCTAAGCCACCATATCTGCCATTTGGAGAGACGTAGTCTCCATGGTCAAAATGATTCCAAGCACGAAGTGTTTCCAGCCTTTGTTCTCCTTGCTTAGTTTTAATTAGAAACACCATTTGAGGACAATGGAGCTTAATCAGATGTCGAAGCAATTTCTCCGTAATCTGACTTCCAATACCTTGGCAGTTCCACACCAGGACTTTCATGAGACTGACATGAAAAAATGCCGGTGACTGAACTAGGTAACACTCAGACATACTCTCAGAGAGGAGAGACACGAGAGAAGTCATAAAGGCCATTTCTATCTTTGAATCCACTGCTGAGTAGTGTTAATGTTAGTGTTAATATTGATGTTAATGTTAATGTGATCCTTCTTAAGCTAACAAGAAGATGAAATGGATTGGAGAGTTTCCATTTTTGCAACGAGGAAGACCAAATGTCTACTAATATCATACACACCAGTGAATACTTCATTCTAAATTAGTTAAATAAAATTAAAATATAAAAAATTAAATGTTTGGAGCGAAGGCACATTTTTCTCCTCTTCTCTA
>CATIWM010104526.1:0-21490 GCA_949671775.1 Mallotus repandus | reverse complement strand
TAGCATTATGTTAAATAAATTTATTATCAAGAGTTGATAATATGAGTGACAAATTTATTTAGTACATATGCTATCAATTGTTCATAGTCTATTAATTAATATTTGGGTAATATTAATTAGACTATCACCTCTGTCTATTTTCCTTGATTAGTATGTGATGCTAATAGTGGGAGGTAGCGAGTCTCACTACTTGATATGAGATATCAGAATAGATATGTGGATACTCATATGATGGGTGGATTAAATAGTGACGTTAGATTAATGATCGTAAGGATATTCACTTGTAGTCAACGATCACAATCTAGGTCATGATGGTGCATATAGTCCTTGACCTGAGGTAACGCGGTCATCCACATTTAAGTGGTTAGAGTTTGTTACCACTTACATACTTGTGTTAATCACACATGGGTATATGGTGTGTGGTGGCTTTAATCAGTTTAATGTAGGGATGAGTGTTCAACCAAGATGCGATTCATTACCTAAAGTGAACTGGGATAAATCTTATGCTATCTAAATTTATTCTTAATGAATAGAGTTCCTAGCCAGGACAAACATAACACAGTCTAAAAGAGTTTCAGTGCTAGAAAGTGTTTCTAGTATATGCTATGTTTTATCAAGAATAACTTGAGATGAGGTCATATGATAAAGCTATTAGAGTTTGATTAAACCTTGACTCTAGGCTATATCAGGATCTTCAAATGAAGGGATTTTAGTGCAGGGTAATTATGACCAAAGGGTTCGTGTGAATCAATAAATGCATTTATATCTAATTGGGTAGTTGTGATATCGATGCTAGGGGTCACTCATAACTTATAAGAACTAAATGTGTACATTTGGGATTTTCACATTTAGACTTGAAAGAGTTTCAAATAATATCAAGAGTTGATATTATATTCTCATTGCCAATTAGATATGAATCTAGTAAGTCACACCTAAAGAGTTTTACCAAATCACCATATTAATCTAATTATTGATTAAAGAGTTTAATCAATTAATTTGATTAATGGAATTGGATTTATGCTTTTTAGCAATGATTCTAGTATATCATGAATTCTAATTCCACCAAGAGTTTAATTATAAAATACTTAATTAATATGAGATATTAATTAAAGTATTAAATGAATAATATATGTTGTTTCCTATTGGACTTAGATTAATGGCCCAAAAGAGTTTTGGTCCAAAGATTAATCTAAGGCCCATGAACCTAATCAAGGCCCATTTAATTAATGGATGGGCTTGGCCCAAATGTTGGCCCAAGAATTGGTCCAATCATCAAGCCCATGTCCATAAATCAATATATAGTCAATATTGTCTTATTAGGCATATTATCACTTAAGTGTGTATTGTTGACTATGAGGACGTAAAGATTAGGTTGCCTTGTTTAGTGTAGAGAATGAATGTAGACTTAATGCATGAGATGTATTACAATCTCTACATCATTCTTAATACACTTGTGAGTTACTTATACAATTTGTATACTCACTATGATAAGGTGCTTGCTTGTGATGTCATGCATGATGCATTTGAGGTGCTTGCTTGATGTTATGCATGATGCATTTGAGGTACTTGCTTGATATCATGCATGGTGTTTTGAGGTGCTTGCTTGATGTCATGAATGATATCGATGAGATACTTGTGCAAATTGAACACATCTATGTCTAGGTGGCATATTAATGATGTGGTGTACGAGAAGTTCAATTTGTGCACTACTATCTAAAGTGGCTTGTCTCTACACTTATATATATAACCTTAGAAGTGTTCTAAGGAATAAGGTTGCTTACCCATTTTGAGAAAGCTAGTAAAAGGTGTAGAGACACAAAATATACCAAAAGGAAACACAACATATACCAAAAGTAAACTCAAAGGTTCTTGTAAGGGATTGAGTTAGTACAAGTTTTTCAAAGGGTCATTGAGAGGGACTTGCTACTCTACTTGATCAAGGCAAGAAGGTGACTTGGTAAAGCTTTGGTGTTTCAAGCTAGAGGCCAAACATTTGGGTGGCTTAGCATTGATTCAAGAGTTGAACCAAGAGCAATCCAATATAGTAGATTACTTGTGGTCTACATCAAACCTAGGAGATTGTAAGTATTCTGTAACTTAAAATTCCTAAGTTCTTGTGTTTACATGTTGATGTAATTATTTAGCTATGTATTGATTGCAAATTGGATCCTAGGGATTGGAATTCTTCATATGATGAAGGGTTATGTAAAGTAAATTTTTGAAATTTACTCTACTAATGCTTATGCTCACCACAAATGTATTTAAAGCCTAAGTAGTATAACCGATTCCTAACACCAAGGATATTTAGGATTCAATGAAGAAGAACTATCAATGCTCCTCCAGAACAAAGTGTGTACAGCTTCAAGTCTTGAGAGAAGAATTTGAGATTCTACAAATGAAGAATGATGAGTCCGTAACCAGTTATTTCGCAAAGACCATGGCTATAGCAAATAAAATGCGATTCTATAGTAAAAAGATGGAAGACGTTGTCATAGTTGAAAAAATCTTGTGGTCTATGGCACCCAAGTACAATTATGTTGTTTGTTCAATTGAAGTATCCAAAGACATTGACACACTCTCCCTTGATGAACTCCAGATTTCTTTATTGGTTCATGAATAGAATATGAATCGAGATTCAACTACAGAAGAGCAAGCTTTAAAGGCTTCTACCTCTATTTTGTTCTCAAGATCAAGAGGTAGAGGTCGAGGTCGAGGTAGACGAAGGGGATATCCAAATAACAACAATGGCAGCGATAATCATTCTCAAGGCAAAGGCAAAAGATGGGATCAGCAATTTGACAAATCTAAAATAGAGTGCTATCGATGCCACAAATTTGGCTATTATCATTCCGAATGTTACACCAAGTTGCCAAATGATAAAGAGAAGGAAGAGATTTCAAATTTTATCAAAATGAAGGAAGCAGAAACGTTGTTGATGGATGTTTAAAAGCATAACGAACTCGAGTCAGATAACTGGTATGTTGATACAGGCTGCAGTAACCATATGAGTAGAAGTAAGTCTTCTTTTTCTTATCTAAATGAAGATTTTCATTCTACTGTTAGTTTTGGTGATTGTTCTTCTGTGAAAGTAATGGGAAAATGTGATATTAAGATAAGAACTAAGAATGGTTTTGTGGAAACGATTTCTAATGTGTTGTATGTTCCTGACTTGAAAAGTAACTTGTTAAGTGCTAGTCAATTATAAGAAAAAGGTTATGTTATCACTATTAAACAAGGTGCTTGTGAAATTTATGATCCTGTTCGAGGTGCTATTGCAGTTATTCTGATGAGTTCCAACTGATTGTTTCCATTAAAGATTGAAACTATTCAATCTTGCTTTATGGCTGAAATCAAAGATCCTTCATAGTTATAGCATTTTCGTAATGGCCACTTAAGCTTTGGTGGATTAAAGACCCTCAAACAGAAGAACATTGTGACACCTGTTAAGGATGTCTGGCACACATTGTATGCATATGACTATTACATAACATATCTATTAAATAACTAACTTTAACTCACAATATCAAGTAGTTCACATCTTTCCTATATTATACACATACAATACGCTAGCTTTAATACAAGATTGCAAAATTCATTAGGCATATCATGTTCTAGAAAATTTGAGGACGACCTCCTGCTAACCCACCTAACACAATGTTAATGTAACTTATGCAAATGTTTCTTTAAAACCGATTATAGTTCTTCTAATCCTGAAAAATATTGCAGAGGAGTGAGCCTACAACTCAGCAAATGAATAACATAACATTTTATGAAAAATAACAGATTCAAGCATGTAGTATTATCAATTACCAATCCATTCAATTTTTAACTGTGAATTTTTAGTATGTACATAATTGTAATAGCATAAATTTTAGTATGTAAGCCCTGCCATAATTTTTTTACAACATATTTCTTTAGCCTTTATACGACTTATCAAAGGGATTTCATAACGTACTCAACATTGCCATAATTATAGTGGTTTCTTTTGGACAGTAATGAACTTATAGTATGTGCAAAATCTTAATAGCATAGTATTTTCTTTTGGACAATAATGTACTTATAAATTACATGTAATTCAAAATATTTTTTTTTTCAATAAATCATGGATCCCCATACGCGCACAGCCCTACCATAAATATAAATTTTTTAAAATTTGTATTCCTTTTTTTTTTCTTTTTCTCTTTTTTTTTCTTTTTTTTAGCCGTTTTATAGCATATAAAGGGGATTCCATATATCGCACATAGTCCTGCCTCATTCACAAGTAGCATTGCGTCCTCATATTCATCCAATCATATATTTTTTATATTTACATATACATAAAGAGTTCACCACACTGTCATAGCACTTTATTCAACTCATCATAAACTAAATACATCACATATCACTCCATAAAGCAAATTAATATCTCCTCCACAATATATAAGAAAAGAATAATATACTAAAAATATACCATATTATAACATGGCAGAATTGATAATGCAAATTTAAAAATACACCAAAAATTTCACGTTATGAATATCAAAACTATATTTTCCATATCAATATTAATACAATTCTAGATTAATTTTCAACTGATTTCACATTAATTGGATATGTATAGAAGGAGAAACATCAAAAACAATCCACCAAGGTCAAACTGTCAACCAAAACTAAGCAACAAAAAGTATTGCCCAAATTGGCCATCAAAACAGAAAAATTAAGCTTCCTCTATTTCTATCAATTTTGTATATAACATCTCTGAGTTTTCACAGGAACAAACGCAACCAAATTTGGAGTTATAAAACTCCATAAATGACTTCAACAAGAATTCTATTCTAACCCAAATAGGACACCCAAATTCAGCAACCATTCTTCACATATAAAATCTCATTCATATGTAAAATCTCATCTCAAAAACAATCAACCATCAAAAAAATAATCAAAAATTAACATCTATTAATTAAAACACACATATTTATCTTATCCAATCAACTTAACAAATAAATTTATAATTATTTATTTTAAGTGTTATATTCACATAGAATATTAAATTATTCACTTACCTTTATTGTTTCCTTCCCTTTGCTTGCATTTACTTGTGTGACAGCCTCATTTCCATTTGGTTTAGCTGAAATAGATCATGATTCATTTATTTTTAAACACCAAAAAATAATGGAACCTCATCTAGCATAATAACATCACTAAACTACCTATAACATATGAAGCTGCCAACTATAACAGATTTAATAGACTGAATTTAAAAATTTTCTAAAAATTTTATACAATGAATATCAAGATAAAAATTTCCAAATCATTAACCCTATATTTCTAAAGTAATTTAAAATTTATTTTGTTTCAATTTGAGGTGTATAGAGGAAGAACTCTAAGAAATAATCCACCTTACTCAAACCAGCAATGGAAATTGAGCAATAAAATGTTTCCTCTTATTGCACTAACATAGAGTCTGAATCAGATTGAGATATAAGAGAAAAAATTTTAGTTAACTCTTTAAATTTCCTAAAAATCAAACCACACTTAATTTTAAGTACTACAACTCAAGATATGATCAAAATACCAAAGCTGAAAAACTAGAATTTAGGAATCCGAAATCTGCTACTTGCTATGCCTAATTTAAATAAACTAAAACCCTTAAAATTACTTACCAATCAATCGTTAAAGCCTTTAGAGAAGATGATTAATGGACTGAAATTGATTTAGACTTCTTGATTCAGCTTGTAAAAGATCAGCTCCCTTAAATAATCAAGTATTTTTGTAGCTTCTCTTCTTCTTTTCTTAAACAAATCTCCTTTCTCCTTTCTTTTCTTTTCTTTACATATATGGCTATCCATTTAAATGACCACATCTCCAAAGAAAATTCTAGAGTATTTTAGGATAGATGTAAGTATAAAATGTCCATTTTGACCCTTAATGAAATGGTTAAACTTCCTATAAACCCTTAAGCTTCTAATTGTTCATTCTAGGATGACTATTTGTTTTAATTGAGTCTATATCATCCAAAACTCTTTAATTCTCATTCTCCACTTCATTTTTATTTATAATCCCTTTTATTCTCAAAATTTTACTCATTTTGAGTTTTATTTAAATTCAAAATTCTCGCTTTTTGACCGAGTACAAGTCGTAGCTAGATTCAATACACTAACTTAACTATATGCAACTTTTGACTTACACTCAAGTGTCTATAACCATATCAAAATATACTAACTTAATACTTAAATTCAATCAATATGCATAATGAATGCAAACGTACTAATAATTAGGGTACAGATGTTACAAACATAGTGACAGGTCTTCCTCAAATAACAGCTCCTTCTCAAGTATGTGAAGATTGTATGGTTGGCAAACAACATTGTTCTCAATTTCCTAAACATAAGTCATGGAAAACAAAGGATGTTTTGGAGCTAGTACATTCAAATATTTGTGGACCAATAAACCCATCTTCTAATGGAGGTAAAAGATACTTAATTATCTTCATTAATGATTTTTCAAGAAAAACTTGGGTTTATTTTTTACAGGAAAAATCAGAAGCTCTCTTTACATTTAAGAGTTTCAAAGATCGTGTTGAAAATGAGGCTGGAAAGACCATTAAGACTCTTCATATAGATCACGAAGGTGAATATTGCTCAAAAGAATTTAAAGATTTTTGTAGGGAGCATAGCATTAGAAGAGAGCTTACAGTTGCTTATACACCGCAATAAAACGGTGTATCAGAGAGGAAAAATAGAACTATTCTCAATGTGGTGAGAAGTTTGTTAGCACGAGGAAGAGTTCCAAAAACTTTTTGGCCGGAAGCAGTAAATTAGACTATTCATATTTTGAATAGAAGTCCAACTTTCATTGTTCAAAATATGACACCAAAAGAGGCTTGGAGTAGAAGAAAACCAGTTGTAGATCACTTCAAAATCTCCAGGTGTATCGCATATGCTCATGTTCCTAATGTGAAAAGGAAGAAACTTGATGACAAGGTAGAAAAATGTGTCTTTTTTGGTGTAAGTGAAGCATCTAAAGCATACAAATTGTTCAATCCTTTAACAAAGAAGGTTGTTACCAGTAGGGATGTTGTTTTTTATGAAGAAAGCACTTAGGATTGGAATGGGCAGCAGCCTACCTAAGTTCTTTCTGATGATACTGATGAGCATAAAGAAATTTCAGCATCTTGTGTGCCTGAAAATTCATCAAATACAACTCCAAGAGTAGCTGAAACTTTACAAGCAAACAATAATGGCAATGAAGAAGAAGCACAATCACCTCGCCGCATTAAAAGAAGGCTAGCTTGGATGGAAGATTATGAGGTAACTGGAATTCAAGAAATAGTTACTCATTTTGCTTTGTTTTTATATTATGATCCTACAGTTTTTTAAAGTGCTGTCAAGGAAGAAAAATGGCGAAAAGCGATGGATGATGAAATTGATGCCATTGAAAGAAATGATACTTGGGAACTATGTGATCTTCCTAAAGGACACCAAACCATTGGTGTAAAGTGGGTCTATAAAACAAAGCTGAAGGAGAATGGAGAAGTCGATAAGTATAAGGCACGCTTGGTAGTGAAGGGATACAAGCAACAATATGGGATTGACTATACAAAAGTTTTTTCTCCAGTTGCCAGACACGACACAATCAGATTGGTGGTTGCATTAGCTGCATAAAATGCTTGGCCTATTTTCCAGCTAGATGTCAAATCGACATTCCTACATGGGTACTTGAAGGAACAAGTGTTTATCGAACAACCTCCTGGTTACGTGAAAATTGGAGGTTAGTATAAAGTTTACAAATTAAAGAAAGCCCTTTATGGTTTAAAACAAGCACCCCGGGCATGGTATAATCTCATTGAATCTTATTTTCTTAAAGCTGGTTTCTCAAAATGTCCCTATAAGCATACACTTTTTATGAAGATTGGAGATAAAGGTAAAATGTTCATTGTTTACTTGTATGTTGATGATCTTATCTTTACTGGAAATTGTGATTCCATGTTTGAAGAATTTAAGAAGTCTATGACGGATGAGTTTGAAATGTTTGATCTTGGTATGATGCATTACCTTCTTGGCATAGAAGTTGTACAACCAAGTGATGGAATTTTTATTTGTCAAAAGAAATATGTAGGAGACATTTTAGACAGGTTTCAATTGAAGAATTGTAATCCAGCAATCACTCTATTAGAGTCTATCTTAAAGCTACACAAGGATCATGAAGGGAAGAAGGTTGACAGCACACTTTACAAAAAAATTATGGGTAGTTTGATGTATCTAACTGCTACATGACCAGACATAATGTATTATGTAAGTATGATCAGTAGATATATGGAGAAACCTATAGAAATGTATTTGTTGGCTGCTAAAAGGATCCTTCGCTACTTACAAGGAACAAGAGATTTTGGGCTATTTTACAAAAGGGGAGAGAAGTCCAATTTATTGGGATTTACTGATAGTGATTATGCAGGAGATCAAGATGATAGGAGGAGTACTTCGGGTTATGTTTTTATGTTTGGAACAGGTGCTATTTCATGGTCATCTAAGAAGCAACCGATGGTCACTTTGTCAAGTACAGAAGCTGAATTTGTTGCTGCAACAGCTTATGCTTGTCAAGCAATTTGGCTAAGAAGACTTTTTGAAGAGCTAAAATTTAAGCAACCAGGAGCTACTATAATTTTTTATGACAATAATTCAGCCATTAAGTTGTCTAAAAATCCTGTGCTCCATGGAAGGAGCAAGCATATAGATGTCAAGTACTATTTTTTAAGAGAACTCAGTAGTGATAACACCATCACTTTGAAGTATTGTAAGAGTGAGGAACAGTTGGCTGATATAGTTACAAAACCTCTCAAATTTTTTCCCTTTCAAAATTTAAGGAGGTTGATGGGTGTTTACACTTTGAAGACTTGTTGTTTCTGCTACACAGTTAAACTGAAGCACTGTAGTGTTCAGTTTAAGGGCATGATTGTTAAGATAAATAAAATTGTTTTCTTACTATGTTTTACTATTAGTGGGTTAGTTGAAGTCCTAGTCAAAGTGTCTTAGTTTTAGGAGTTCAGTTACGATATTTGTGCAGAATGTGGATTTGTTGGAGTCCTACTTTCATGCTATTTTCTGTTATGTATTGGCTATTTAATAGCCTTAGTTTTACAATTGAATATTGTGAAAAAAAAATTATTTTCTCCTATCTCTTGTGTCTCTACTATTCTTATTTCATTTTTTGTTAACAGTAACCCAGTTGCAGTGCAAATGACTGGCAAATGGCTACCGAAAACCATCGACCCCGATTCCAATGATCAGGAGTCTATTGTACTCGTGTTTGATTTATAAGATGACGACACCATTATCCTCCAAAGCATCGATGGTTATTAACATTAAAACATAGAGCTGAGGAGTTAAAACTCCAATTTCTACAACTTCCACATATGTGTCGATTAGGCATAGTTTCTCGAATAAGTTATTGCAGTTTTCTCAAGATCTAGACGCCGAAGCTGCATTGAAATCGAATCAGTTTGATCGCGAGTATAACATTCGACGTGAAAAATGCCATGTAATTATGCCAATTGATCCCCATATATGAAGTGGCGTGTACCACGTCATTTCCATTTTGTGATGTGGCATAAGCCACATCATTCTACTTATGACGTAGACTAAGCCATGTCATTGTAATTATAACGTGGATTTCGCCACGTAATTAAGGCGTATGACACATCATTCATATGTATGATATGGAGTTTGCCATGCCAACCACCATTTATGATGTAGTAAACGCCATGTCATTCCATTAATGACATATTATAGCCACATCATCCCATTTATGACATGTCATGAGACACATTATCATTATATACGACGAGGCTTTGTCCACATCATTCAATGGTATGACATGGCTAAAACCACGTCAGTCACGTAATGCTAAGTAATGACATGGCTACACCATGTCATCCATTTTACAACGTCGTTGTGCCATATAATCGTTATTTATGATGTGGATAATAATACATTCAAATTGATGAAAGGCTTGTGCGACATCATTTTTGGTTATGATGTGGATTGCTACATAATTCTCACAAATAAGGTGGCTTATGATATTTCAAAAAAAAAAAATGAGGTGGCTTATGCCACGTAATACTTAGTTCTCGCAAATAAGGTGGCTTATGATTTTCAAAAGAAAAAATGAGGTGGCTTATGCCACGTAATACTTAGTTGGTAAAACGTGCATCATGCCATGTCATCCGCACATCTAACTTTTCCTTTGTAAGTTGTCTTGCTTCGGTCAGTCCAGATAGTGTTGGATAGGCGGCAACTCTTTCCTTGCAATGAAGGAAAGATGGTTGAACTCGAACGGTTGTCCCAGAAACTGAGGAACATAATCGCGCCGCTGATACAGGAGTCCAAGAACATTAGCCAACTCAAACAAATTCATTGCAAAATCGTAACATCTCCAAAATTGAACCAAAAAGATTATTATTTTTTAATTTCCCGTCTTCTCTTCTTTACAGCTTTGTCAGATTATGGCTCTCTTTCCTACGCCAGGGATATTTTTCAATCCGTAAACAAACCAAATCTCCCAATCTATAACATCATGATCAGGGCTTACGCATCGAAAATCAACGGAGACTACTACAATCGTTTTTGCCGGGCTTTAGCTCTCTACAAGCAAATGCTCTCTGATGGCATCTCACCTGATTGCCTCACGTTTCCATTTCTACTAAAGGAATGCACGAGGAATGCAGCTATACTCTCTGGCAGTAATATTCATGGACATGGTGTAAAACTTGGGCTTTGCAGTGATCTGTTTGTTCAAAATTCATTGATATGTTTTTATTCGGCTTGTGGGCTTGTGGATAGTGCAAGGAAGTTGTTTGATAAAATGTCTACTAGGGATGTTGTTTCTTGGAATTTAATGATCAATGGGTGTTTGAGAAGTGGATACCTTGATGAGGCCTTGAATTTATTTAGAGAAATGAAGAATTGTAGGAATGTTATTACTTGGAATTCGATTATTACTGGGTTTGTTCAGGGTGGCAGGCCAAAGGAAGCGTTGGAATTGTTTCATGAAATGCTGTGTTCTAGTGATGGTGGTATCAATAAGATCAGACCGGATAAGGTTACTATTGCTAGTGTACTTTCAGCTTGTGCGTATCTTGGTGCTATTGATCACGGGAAGTGGGTACACAGTTACTTGAGGAGAAGTGGCATAGATTGTGATATGGTGATTGGGACTGCATTGGTGGACATGTATGGTAAATGCGGTTGTCTAGAAACAGCTTATGAAGTCTTTAGAGAAATGCCTGAGAAGGACACCTTGGCATGGACGGCTATGATTTCAGTTCTTGCGCTTCATGGGTTTGGTAAGGAGGCTTTTGATCTGTTCAAAGAGATGGAAGAAGAAGGGGTGAAGCCTAACCATGTCACTTTTGTTGGGTTATTGTCAGCTTGTGCCCATTCTGGTTTAGTAGAGATAGGCCGTTGTTATTTTAACATAATGAAAGCCATTTATTCAATTGAGCCACAAGTCTATCATTTTGCATGCATGGTTGATATACTTGGTAGAGCTGGACTCTTTGATGAGGCTGAGGAACTTATTAGAAACATGCCAGTAGAGCCTGATGTATTTATTTGGGGTGCCTTATTAGGAGGATGCCAAATGCATAGTAATGTACAATTAGGGGAAAGAGTAGCACAGCATTTAATTGATTTAGAACCACAGAACCATGCCTTCTATGTGAACTTATGTGATATATATGCAAAAAGTGCTAGATATAATGATGTCAAGAGAATTAGAGCCTTGATGAATGAACAAGGGATCAAAAAGGAAGTAGCCTGCAGCATGATTGAAGTCAACGGAGTAGTTCATGAATTCTCAGTAATAGGTTCCCCTAATGTGCTGATGGAGGAAGTAATTTATGTTGCGAATGCATTAAGTAGTGAGATGAAAGATTAAAGGTGAGTGCATTCCTAATTGGAGTTTGTCATTTTGGTGGCCCTAAGTGGATGCCAATCAAATGTTGTTGATTGCAATATATAAAAGAATTAATGTCGACTGAAAACTAACTTGTCTAAATATGGCAAGGTATTAGACCTTTATGATACTGTTAATGCCTATTAGTTTGTGATATGACTTGGTGTGTAATTTTCTTTCATGGCATTTTGTGGAATAATGAAAGATGAAAGATCTTTTTGTGATGGAGTTTTTGCAGTAGATGGAGATAAATGGCGTCATCTGCGGTAATTTGCAAGCTTTGAATTCTCAACAAAATTTCTAAGCTTACTATTACAGCAACAGCTTTGCTGTATTAGTATTATACTGAAATTAGTATCAGATTGCAGGTATCTGATTATACTTAAAGTGAAATTTTCATGCTTAGTATTAGACAGTTTAACTATAAATACAAAGTCGAAGAGGACATATAACAAATGAATTTTATCTCAATGTGAATTTATATTATGTAAGAATATTATAGTTGAAGTATTCTAACAAATGTGAATGCTGCCTGCATTTTCAAGAACCAGAAAGTTTCAGACAAAGAGATAGTAGTTGAAGCATGTCTAAGCACTTTCTTTTCTTTTTCTTCTCAATGAAATGAGAGAAAAAAAAAGTGTGTGAAAGGGTGTCAGAAGTTAGAAGTACTCAAAGCTGAATCCATATAATCTGTAGGGATTTGTCTCTTAAATTATAATGTAGCTTTTTTAAATAATTTTCTGCAGGATATGCTGATGAAATTAAGGTTAGACTTAATATTTAAGGTTGGATTTGGGGTTAAACTGAATGCTCTATCAGGCTCTGATGACTTTGGAAGCTGACTTACTAAAAGCCTTTGATGGTTCTAATGCTTTACATTACTGGTGACATGTTGATCTATTAAGTTTCTTTGATGTTGGCTACAGAAGAGTCTTAAGTCAATAGTGCTCTGTAGAATGTTATGAACACTTGATATATATTTACCTATGAATCAAAAAAAGAGAAATTCATATGCTAAATGGTTTTGACTTCACTAGGCATTTGCATTTGTTCACAATAAATGTTCTATGAAATTATTTTATTTTATCAATCAGAAGCTTCTGCATGTGGACAACAGAATTTAGTTGGTTCTGATGGCTTTGAGAGGCTGGTTGGGTTTGCAACTCAGCTATGTTTGTTCACTGATGCAGGATGGCAAGAGTCAGAAGAGAACGATTTTCTCCTTGATGGTTTCAGAGTGAAAAAAGGAGATAAGTAACATACATGGCCTATGCCATGGAAAGGATGACACACATTTGGGGAGATGATGCTGAGGATTTTTATCCAGAAAGATGGTTTCATGATGGTGTATTTCAACCAGAAAGTCCTTTGAAAATCACTGTATTTCAACCAGATGTTTGTCAGTCTCTTTACATAAGAATATGAAACGTTCTGAAATATGAACAAATCAAATATGTTTTCAAGGTTTTTCTAGTTTAGTTCAGCTTGGGCCTAACATTGAACTGCCTTAGGCCCAAATTTAGTTCATTGTCCCAAGATTTGAGTCGGTGCAAGCTCAACTTCTTAACATGTAAGGATCAAAAATAAATTAATGCAAGAGGCGGGTGGCAATGTATTTGGGGCATCAGCGCACCATGACACAATATACTTGCAGATTTTTGTTTATTAAGTTGAATGGCCAAAGATACAAATTGCATCCTCATCTTCTACCCTAATTTTATATTAGATCTTTTTATTTTCTTAGCTAAATTAGAACCTTTCCTTTGTAAAATTAGATAAAATTGCACTTTGATGAGTATAAGTAAATCTTATAACTTTTTTAATATAATTAAGTCCTATAAATTTTAAAAAAATAATAATTTTGAGTGTTAACTAATAAATAAAATTTGTAATTTTTTTGAATATATATATATATATCCTAATTTTAAAGGTTTAAAAGTTTTTTAAACCTACAAAATAAATTTTAATTTTTTTTTAATTTAAAAAACTTTACATGATATAAATTTCAAATGAATTGAATATATATATATATACTGAAGATTTGAATTGATATTGAAGTGAATATCATTTTAATATTTTGATGATTTGATTTTATATTGAAGTGAATATCATTTCAAATAAGTGTTCTGGTTAATCATTTTAATATTTATTAAAATCTTGAATGAAATAAAATAAAAGGGAAAAATTGAAGAGTTTGATTTCTTTTCTTTCTCTTATTTTGAAAAAAAAAATCTCTATAAAAGAAATTTTTTTCATTTTACTTTATTGTTCTACAATTTAAAGAAACCAAACTTCTTAAAAAAATAAATTATACTTATTTTTCCTTTATTTTTAGAGGAAAATGACATTCAATTTTCTTTTTTTTTCTCTTTATTTTCCATCTTGTCTTCGCTCAAAGGTGCATTCAACTATAATTTTGTTTTTTCTTCACTTTAATTTTATTTTACTTCCATCACTATTGAATGAGATTATTTCTACACATTGTAGTTATTTACAAATTAAAATTTATTTTATAAAATATTAAATCATTTTAAAATTTCAAAAAAATCATATTCAATTAAATATTTTTTTGTCCTTTCATTAATTTCTTTCCTCTTTTATTTTCATTGAAGATTGAATCATAAAAAAAAGTTAATTATGATCTGTTTCTTAAACAGTTTGATATGGTTTTACTTAAATATTTTTATATTTGCTCTACTTGTATGAGGAGTTCTCTGCTAGAACCCGTTGCTGCCAAACAGTGCTTCGTGTCACAATGTTAAGAAATAATGGAAAGAAAAATATCCTTAAAAAAAATATAGAATTCAATTTAATAAGAAAATTACTATTTAGTCACTATTCAGTAAGTATGCACATTGATGATTCAAACAAAAATTATTGTAATTTTGGTAATTTGTCGAAGTACTTAATTTCACGAATGTGTTACCAATTACATGTAATGTCAAGTCACTATTTTTTTTTTTTTGAGAAAACTATATATTCATTTTTCAAAAACTACAAAATAAAAGAAACTCTAACTTCCTTTTTTCCGCTCAACTTTCATTTATTTTCTTTTTTAGCCGCTCATCTTTTTTAAGTAAGGAGGGATGATTTTTGACTTGAAATCACCCCTCTATACATCTCTTTATCAATTTACTTTTTAAATAAATGGTTATTTTACATAAATTTAGATTTTATTTTATTTTTTGTAATTTCGTCGTGTTGTTGGACATTTAATTTTTGTCGTCTTATTACGACGTTTTGTTTTCCATCTTGTTGCGGTTTTTTCTTTGTTTGAGCAATTCAGATAGACAAAACATATTCGATCAGACAAAAGACAATGAATCAGATTATAGTTGTCAGTATGTTTCAAAATTGGAGTCATAGGTATTATAATCACTATAATATTATTAAATTTATAGACTTTGAGCCGATTTATTACACTGTTAACATAAAGGTTGTTTTATCCTCTATAATTTTTAGCAAATTTGAATTTATATTTTTATCGATGTATTGCTAGTTTGAATCAATAGAATTAATTTTTTTTAAAAAAAATTACGAAATAAAAGAAAATTACTTTTTTTTTTGCATAAATTTCTCTAGTTAAAGCTATAGAGAAGCACGATCTTGGTTAAGGAGTATAGCTCAGTAAAAAATTCTTATTGAGCTAGATGCCTTGCAAGTTGTCCCAGCTCTGAAGAATTCTCAACAAGATTTATCATACTTTGGACAGATTATAGAAGATTGAAGCAGACTTCTCAAGGACCTTTCTTCCATTCATTTCTCTCATGTGAAACGTTCAGCGAATCAGGTGGCTGACACCCTTGCAGGGGTGGCTGGTTCATTTTCTGAACACAAGGAGTGGTTTATGTGCACCCCTTCATTTCTTTATGATGTATTGATGTTTGATTATAAGGAATAAGAAGATCTATTTAATCGTTCCAAAAAAAATAACATAATTTTCTCTAAGATAACGAAGAACATTTTGCACACTTCAATATTTTACTTACTGTCTTTGGCATCAAAAATTAAATGTTATTTTACACTACAAATATTTATATTTATATAAATAAAATTAAAACTATTAGAATATTACTTATTTAATTATAGTTATTAATATATTTTACAGGTATTAATATATAAAAATAATTAATAATTATAATAATTAATTTAATAATTTTAATTTTATTTGTATAAATATAAATATTTGTAATATAATAAGAGTTTTAAATAAAAAATTATATTTAATTTTCAAACATTAAATATAATTTTTACTAGAAACAAATCAAAAGAATCAAATCTTCAATTTATTTACTAGAAACAACTCAAAAGAATCTCCACGTTTTGCAAAATAAGGATTTTGTAGATTATGCCAATGATTCTGTTTGAATGCGTATATTAATTGTGAATTTATTTGACTATTATTTAACTCAATGCTCAAAGGGTCCAATTTTTTTTTTTTTTTTTGTCACTAGGGGAGGGGATTCTAACAGCTCCTTGTCATACATTTTTCATGGATGAGTTTGGCTTCTTACTAACTCATTCCTAATCGGAAAAATTCAAAAAGTTAAATTAAACTCTTGACAATACCCTAAAATTAATATTGAACTTTAATTTTTTTTAATAATTTTTTTTTAAATTTGAATTATATTGAATCTCATCTTAAAAAAATTCTTATAATTAAATTTTATAAATCAAATAAAATTTTAATTTTAATGGTTAACTAATGAAAAATTATTTAAATTAATAAATAAAATTAACAATTTTTTTAAAAATATATATCATCTAATTATAAATTTTAAAAAAATTATTCTATATAATAATTTTTAAAAAAAATTTAAAAATTTTTAGATTTAAAAATTTCAAAAACTTTAAAATCAAGTGATATATATATATATATATATTTAAATAAATTATTTAAATTAATAATTAAAATCAATAATTTTTTTGAAATGTATATTCTTAAGTGAAACAGCGTAGGGTCTCCTTAGGATTTATTGAATAATTTTCTCTTGAGAAATATATTTATAGCAAGTATATTTTTTGCTATTAGCAAGTGAAACTCCGTAGGGTCTCCTTACGATTTTTGCAAATTAGGCCTTGATAAACCTATTTTGCCTTGAGAAATACCCTCCTTATTACTAAGGATAAGCAGCGGGTATCTGTTTTTTATTATATCACTTAGTTGTAAAATTTTAAAATTTTTTAAATTTATAAAAGTTTTAGAATATTTTAAATAAATTTTTAAGAAATTTTGTTTTTTTTAAAAAAATAAAAATTAGTATATAGACTTTAAAATTTTAAAATTTTATAATTAGGTGATATATATATTAAAAATTTATTAATTTATTTATTAATCTAAATAATTTTTTTAATTAATCATGAAAATTTAAATTTGATTTAATTTATAAATTTTAACTGTATAAATTTTTAAGATAAAATTTAATATAATCTATTTTTAAAAAAAATTATTAAAATAAAAATATTTAAAATTTAACATTAACTTCAGAGTATAGTATAAGATTGAATTTAACTCTTTAGCCTTTTTAGCCTATAATTCGAAACATCAATATACCTTCAACTTGGATTCATTGATTCCCCTTTAAAAAAAAAAAAGGATTTATTGATTTTCGTATAATGAAATTTTGGACATATGTAGTTGTAACTTTGTATACAAAAAATTATTAGGTGTCTCTCTTTGTATTTATTGGAATGCGTATCCACCATAAAATAATGTTTTAATAATTTCTTAACATGTGTTTTTACCATAAAATGCAATTGCACCCGCAAACCTAAGATCTCAATAGGTAAAGCATTCTTGTCTTTTTTTAATTTTTTTTTTTTACCTGAGAGGATAGGAACGAGGGATTCAATTTGCCATCTCATCCCTAGTCGGACAGTCTAAAGTATTCTTATCTTTAAAATGTATAAATAACTGTTGGTAAATTTTATTTTTATTTAAATAATATTTTAAGTTGGAATTGTAATATATAGAATTAAATTAAATAATTATAAAATTTTTTTATTGTTGTTGTGATTGTATTTTAATTATATTAAATTAATTTAAATCAATAAATGCTAAATAGGAATGATTAAAAAAATTGGCAAATCCAATCTTAAAATCCTTTTTTTATAGGATTCCAGTAACACCTCTTTCAGAAATTAAAAATGAAAATTTTTAGTAAATTTCATTTGCTTATGGCAATTTTTGGCCATTAGCATTGTCCTTTAGAAGACATTAACATTATTAGTACATATTGTTGGCATATGGTTCTCAAAGAGAAAGAAAAGGAAAAAACAAAAAGTCATAAGCTAGAGCGCAATCTTTATTCTTGCAATACAGTGCTCATTTTGGGTTCCAAAAAGGGTCATAATGCAAGCCAATAGATGAAATCAATGGCACATCTCTTGACTCCAAAAACTTAATCTTTACATTTTGGCAATTAACTACTTCTTCTTCAAGTCTATGAAGCTTCTTGTACCCAATAGTAGTCCCATCACCAACTTTCTTTCCATCCACATAAATTTCATGCAGTTTAATCCTCTGACCAAGGCCTATTGCTTCTTGAATCCTAATCACATTAAATCTCAACCCTTCACTGCATCTAATCTCAATCCAACTAGCCTTTTTTTCTTCATTTCTTGGTACCCAATATGTCCACAAATGATCATCATCCAATAAATTTTCTGGTCCAAAACCACCATCTTTACCTCCTCTTTGGCTGCTAACTTTTACAGAACATTTCTCTGCCAAATTGGTAGTGAAAATTGTGTCAAGTGCGGTCCTAAATTCCTTTAATCTTTGGACATCAGAGTCAGATATGAGGCCAGTTGTATTGGGTGGGACATTGAACAAAAGAACACAATTTCGACCGACGGATTTGTAGTAAATCTCAAGTAATTCGCTTAGCCTTTTTGGCGATTGCGTTTTATGCCAAAACCATCCCTTTCTTATTGAAACATCACATTCTGCCGGCAGCCAATCAGTCCCTTTTGGATCACCCGTGTTGAGATAACTGCATGCATTGTCAATAACATAACAGTTGTTAGCTACGACTTAATTACAAGGTTCAATTCAAGTGCCACACATGCATGTGACCAACCAAATTCATTTGGGTACAGCTAATTAAATGAGTTTTTTTTTTCTTTTTTGAAGACTCGAAGTTAATTAATATTTTATCATGCACGTGAAAAGAAAGCATGGGCTTTTCATTTGTTTGTTGAAGCCATTCCTAATAAATCTAGACAAGCAGAGTAAAATATATACATTTTTATAGTTAGAGTTAGAGTAAAGAAAAGGAGAAAATGAAGTGGACAGCACCCTTTTCTTGTTCACTGCTGCATGCTATGCTAGTTGGAGATTTTGTGCCAACACATTATCATTGATAATTAATTAACCTCTAATTTTGAGCATATTGGATGATTGATATTGTATCAGGTGACTCCTTAAAAAGGGTATCCTAAAATGCATAGTTCAATTTTTGTTGTCATCGATTTAAATGTGAGAACTGTACAGTACGTAGCCTTTGTCCTAAAATGAAAATGCTAAAAATAAAAGGCATATAAAGATAGTTTGGATATTGGGTAAAAATCAAAGCTAGTATTTCTTTTTAGTGTATTAAAAATAACGTCCAAGATAACATGTTATCAAGAGATTATATTCAATATCTATCATTAATTAAGATAGATATTGTTTAAATGAAACAACCTGTGAACAGAGTTAGTGTTCTTTTTGTTTCACTCTGAGAGATGGATTGGTTGGTGAAAGATTATAGTCGTAGTACTAATGATTTCTTCTAAAAGAAACAAAGAGAAAAAAAATGAAATGAAATGAAATTGGTTGGGAGGTGTAATTAAGGTATATATATACATACTCGACAACACTGGCGTTCCCGATCGAGAGTGAAGTCCGATTAATGGTGGACCAGCAAGTGCTTCCGGCAAATCCTTTTTCGTTGCCTACCCACCTGACATCGGAACCAGCATCAGAGAATATATTGATTGAGCTCTGCAATTCTTTCACCATTGCGAACCAATCCCAGAAATAATATGACATGTTTGGTGCATTTGAACCTTTTGCTCCATCAAACCATATCTCTCTCACACTTCCATACCTATCAACAAAAAATCTTGCTCAATAATAATTCATCTATTGAGCAAATCGTATATATTCAAAACGAACAGACGAATAAAGAATGATTGCAAGGAATTAAGAAGCTAGCTAGGTTTCTTACTTGTTCAGTAGCTCTTGTAACTGAGCCATGTAATATTCGTTATACTGCAAATTATGACCGTATCTTCTATCGTGTCGATCCCATGGCGATAGATAAAGCCCCACATCAATCCCACCATGATTCTTGGCAGCATTGACAAGTTCTTGGACGACATCTCCATGGCCATTCTTCCATGGACTTCTTTCAACAGAATGGTCAGTGTACCTACTAGGCCATAAGCAGAACCCATCATGGTGTTTTGCAGTTAGTATCATTAAAGAGATTCCTGCTTCTGCGGCTGCATTAACCCATTGGTTAGCGTTGAGACCGACCGGGTTGAATATGGCAGGGTTTTCATGTCCGGTGCCCCACTCGGAGTCCGTGAACGTATTGACTCCAAAGTGAAGGAACATGATAATCTCCCTCTGTTGCCATTTTAACTGAGAATATGAAGGGAGTGGTAATATTGGTAATGGTGGTGTCGGAACTTGCTCCCTTCTTGAAGTAGTAAATTTAGAATGGTGAAGAAGTAATGCAATTATGAACAAAAAACACCATAGTTTTGACATGATGCTCTTTTGCTAATGTAAGTTATATTCTTAAGAGAATAATGTTTATATTCAATAATGAACGGCTTTCTTCATGCTAATGATTAAAGGGTACAAGCTAGATGAGATAGGGGACCAAACAAAAATAAGGGCGTGAAGATTCTGTGGATGGACCCAATCCAAAAAGGTAGAATTATTGGAAGTTATTGGGTGAGGTTTTGATTGAGATTTTGTTTGCTTCTCTTCCTATTTCTTCTGTTTGTTGTGGCTCATTAATCTCTAACGTTTGTTTGCTTCTCTTTTTTCACGGGTTATATGAGTACTTTTTCATCCCGAAGAAGAACACATCTCCTTCAATAATTGGTGGTCATGTATTCAGATGTGGAAAATAGAGATAATTATGGGGATGAGCCAAGTCAAGGACTGCATATATATGCAACTCTTAGGCTTATACAGTTTAGTTTTAGTGTGTACCTGATGTGGTCCAAGAACAAGCTTTGGAGTTCTTAGACAAATTGGATAGACAGTAGCCGTTTCGTAATTAAAGCGAAGTTCTGAGTGTCCGATTTGAGTGATTTCGGTGGCTAATTTGGGTGGAATTTGGCCAAATTCGATTGTTTGGGCCTTCAAATCGCTGTTTTTCTATTTTATTAATTTTTCCTCTTTTTATTAGGAGTTTATTTAGGGTTTATTTTAGGTATATAAGCTTATTTTTCACCTTGTTTGGACGGCTTTTGATTTCTAATAAAATTATAGACTTTGTTTATTCCAAATCCCCTAGAATTCGATAGAATCAATAGGGTTTTGAAGATTGCAAAT
>CATIWM010104520.1:0-10476 GCA_949671775.1 Mallotus repandus | reverse complement strand
CTCTGAATTAGCTTCGATTTGATATCTTGTGGGCCCCACAGTTCATCCTGTGCTAGGAGTTATGGCCCGTTGAAGCCCGCTTGCGCACTTGGACTCTATCAAACCCATCCATGTACGCCAAGGCCATCTGATCCACATCACTAGTTGTATAGAAAATTAGTTTGACAATAAATGGAAAGGCATTTTGAATATCTGGGTCAAGCAGTTTAATCTCAATAATTGTTAGTGGTCATTTCAGTCAATTCTTAAAGCATTTAATAGTTATGGCTCTATCAATGTTGTACTATATTTGTTGTTAGAATGCATTCATATTTATGTAATTATATTTCATCTTATGTTAGAATTTTGTCAAAATAATTTAAAAAAAAAAAAGCCAAAAACAAATGCAAAAGTAAAGATTTTTACATATACAAAACCAAAATAACAATTAAAAAATTGAATTAACAGAAAACAAAAGATTAAATGAAATTGAAAAAGAGATAAATGAATGATTTAGAAAAATTTTACATAAATTAAAAAAATTAACAAACTTTATAAGAAAATAAAATCACCCTGTTAATAATTTAGATTTCCATTTTAATTGAAAAATTGCATCACTTGACAATTTTTTATCGGCCTCATTTTGAGAACTCAACTTTATAATACAAATAAATGATTTTTATCATAATTTTGTTCTTAATTTTTTTCTATTTTGAATGAAATTATTTTCACATGTAAATATTGTGGTTATTTGAAAGTAAATTTTATAAAATCATATCATGATAAAACTTCTCTTGTATAAGTTTCATAGAGGATTATAAGATATAATTTTAAGTGTATTTCATAATTAAGAACAATCAGATTTATGACTTAAGGCCAATAACATGTATATGATAATTTTTTTTCTTGGTCGAAAGAAATCTTCTATTGCAATAAGAATAGAATTGAACATCCTTGTTTAACAAGATTTGGAGTAATAATGAAACAATACTCTATCTCTCAGGATTACATAAAAGAAACTCACTTTTTGATAACTAATCGGCTACCATATTTGCTTCCCTACATATATGAGCCATACCCACATTATCCTTTACTAACAACTCTCACATGGCTTTTATATCTTGGACCAATGCTTGTATTTCCCACATCACAACTTCTGGTTTACCTTCGATGGCTCTCACTACTTCTAAAGCATCTGTTTCAATCTTTACGCCATTGATTCCTCTGTTACTGACGTAGTTCATTGCTTCCTTAGCTATGGCTTCCACTACTGACACTGAGTTGCATCTAATTTTCTTTGCTTGAGCTTGTATAACTCCACCTCTGTTATCTCTGCATATAAAAGCAACTTGAGCTTCCTAGTTTTTTGCATTAAAAGAAGCATCACAGTTGATCTTCATTATTCCTCTCCCAGGTGGAATCCATCTTGAATATATTCTTCTCTCAGCACCATTTCTCATCTCCTGTCGTTCATTGACTTCAAGCCATTCCTTCCACTACTGCTGAGTCCTTTGGACTATGAGCATCGGATCTTCATTAATTCTTTGAAAGACTACTCTGTTACGATTCTTCCATATCTGCCAATATAGGGTAGCTATATATTCCATTCCTTTGGCTATATTGTTATTTTCTAACATCTTCAATGTCTTTTTCCACCACCCTTTGAAAGACTGAAAACCCATCTCTTCAGGTCTGTATGAAAGCATTGATCCAAACCAAATCCTCTTCACGAACGGGCATAGGAATAACATGTATATGATGCCTCCTAGGAAGGTACAAAGAGCAATGCACTGTAAAGAAGCCATGTCCTGGGTAATTTTCATCATGCTAATGCTCTTGATAAAGCCTGCAACAACATATGGAAATATGCAGGGTGAATTCAGTTTTTATGGCCAATTACAAATGGATGGTGTTGCAAACATCAACTCTGACGGCCTAATAAGGATAACAAATAATTCTCGCTAGAAGGCTAATCATTTCTTCTACAACAATCCCCTTCAGTTCAAGAACTCCACCAATGGCAGTGTCTTCTCCTTCTCTATAACTTGTATCTTTGCATTGTACCGAAAATACCACACCTTGGATGCACTGGATTTTCCTTTGTTCAATCTTAGATTACCCAATTAAGTTCATAGTTTTAATGGAGCTCTGGGAAAATGGCATCAGAGCCTAACGTTTGTTCAAGGGGAAAAGATTATTATTCTTTGAAGTTGCCCAAGGAGAGAGAGCTACTTATATTCATGTCTGAATCTTCTTCAACCAGCTCAAACTCATCAGTTATTTATGATTATAAATATGTTCCTACTAAATCAACCTCTGTAACAATATCATCCCCTGTAAAACAATCCACTGTAAATAAAACCAACTATCTTTATGAATTCACCTATCTTCCTAAAGATCAAAAGATAGAAGAATTCAAAGCCCCTCTTCTTAATCTTTATAATGCCTTTTCTAAATCTCAAACCACCTGGAAACAATCTTTCAAAGCCCTTGTAAGAAAACCTTTTTCATCCATCAAAGAATATGTCCAAGCCTTTGGTTTTGACCAACACCTTATTCCTGCCTCACAAACTGAATAGTTTGTAACCTTAGAAATTCCTCCTGAGTTTTTAAGAACTTGGCTTAGCCAAGGATACACCCATGTTCACTTTGGAGCTATAAGGTTGGGTCTATCTTACCATGGTAGACAAGGTTTGCCAGTTTTTCTCAAGAATTGCTTTGTTGGATTCAAGGTACAAACAGTATTGTCATGCTGTTATTGGTACAGTTGAGACCTCTTTGAATGCTGGATCAGTGTTCTTCACTTTCTTTCCAAATTATAACCTAGCCCTGTCAGATCCACATGCTTTATCAGCCTTAAAAGTCCAAATCCAAATTCTTGGTGCTGAACAAACTACTACAATAGTACTAGCAACTCTTTACTACCAAATTATTTACAGGCTTTAAAACCATGCCATCAATCTGTCTTTACCATCGGTTCATAATGATGCTCTTTTTGTTAAAGTAGACTCTCATAATACTCCAACATGCATCCATATTCCAAAGAAAATTTCTAGGGATGAATTATTAAGTTTATTCCTAAAAAGACGGATAACTAATTATGAGAAGTTACATGAAGCAGTAGAGCCAGTCCAAAGTACTGATCCTGTTTTTTGTTAAAAAGCAAAATGGTATTGTTGAAACAACTTTTAGAAAAATTCAAGAAGCACCGACAGTTTTCAACACTCAGTTCATGCTTTCACCCTTTTCCTCACTTACTGAAAAGAAAGTGCATGTGACCCACTTTAATATTAGTAGAAGACTAATTTGTACTTTTAAGTGAAATGGTCACTATTTTTTTTATCTCTGTGATTGTGATGATTGTTGCTTTTCGGATGAGGTGATAAAAGGTGAGAAACCTGCCAGCAAATGTAGCAAAAAGGAGTTTAAGAAAAGATATAAAGATGGTGACCCGAGTTTGAGTACTTTGGGATAACCCTCAGGAAAGTATGATTATTTGGTATCATACTCTCCTCCTTCTTGGTACCAAAAACCTAAACCAACAAATAATCTACCTGAACCTTGTAAGCCAAAACCCCACTTCACTCCTCCAAAACCAAAGAAAGAAACTCCTTTTCCTTTGGCTTCATCTCCTAAATCACCCATACAATCAGCTGTTGCTCCAGCAATTTGTCTGTTTCAACCCACAGACTTTCCTCCCTTGATCCTAGAAGCTGATAACCAAAAAACCTCTCAACCTTTTGTCCTAAATACAAATGTTTTTGACCCTGATGGTAGACCAAGAAGAACTACTCTTGCAGAAGCTGTCCTGAACTGGTAGTCTCATAATGCTTGTGCCCAAAATAAAAAAATTAAAGCAGATTGAAGAAAAAGTTGATGATATGGCAAGACAGGTGAAACAAACTGATAACAGGCTCTCTAGTTTTGAAAAAGAAATGAGAGTGGTTCATGCAGAACTGATTAAGCAGACAGAAATAAAGCGCCAGGAACTATTGCAGATCATTAGCAACAAAGGCACATTAACCAGCATTCAAATGAAAGAAATTTAGATCCAAAAATTAAAAGCTCAGATCAATGAGTTAGAATGTGATTTGAGTAAAAAGAAAAATTCTCAGCAATAATCCACTCTTAAGCTCTTTTCTTCTGATCTAATAGGACTCCTGTACAATCCATTTCCAATGCCAAGCTATACAAGCCAACCATTATTCCCTATTGTCTCTTCTCCTTTAAATATCCCACCTGGATTTCAAGGATTTAATCTACCAAGTTCTTTTATAGATTCAACTAGAAATAAAGGAAAAACATCTCATTTTCCTCAGCCAGAAATGCCAAAGAAACCTCCCTCAGATAAAATGCAACTGTCATCTTCTTCAACTGAATCCATTGAAATAGATAAACCTGAGATGATAATGATGAACCCAATTTCCTCATTTTTGGAAAAATGTGCAGTAAATGCAATGCCAAGCTTCACAATTGATTCAGCTGCAGATGATCTCTCTATAATTAATTTATCTGAAGTAATTGATTCTGATGATGGGGTTTCATTAGAAGAAGAAGGAGAAATTCCTTTCCATCTGATGGTTGACATAAAGACATCGAGAGTACCTCCTCCACATGTAGAAGAACCCTCTGATCCAACAGAATATATGAGTGAATTAGAAACACAAAATGTTAATGGTCATTCAAAGCCGTCAAATACAGGAGGATATTTCACTTTAGATGATGTTCCTCCCTCACAATAAAGGAACAGATTCTTAGAGTTCAAGGCATGGATTAACAGTTAGATGCTTCTTCCAAGAGCTGAATTGAGGAATATGCTCGAAGCTTTTCTTGCCAAAATGGTAGGAAAACTTTCCAATTGGTATACCACACTCAATGAGAATGTTAGGGCTCAATTAATTGGTGTACAATCAATTGAAGAATTCTTAAGACTCTTGTATTATGAGTTCCCAGGAAAATGGGAAGATGATTTGGAGATTGCCAGGAAGGAGTTCTATCAGATGAGATGTTGTTCTTTGAAAAAGAAACATCTCGATGAACATTTCCAGAACATGTCAGCAAAGTTCTATCAGCTTGGAGGAACGGCAAATCATGATCTAAAATAAGCCTTTGTAGCCTCTATTCCTGAAGTCTTATCTACCAAGATGTTCACCATTCTCCAATAAATGCACCAAAAAGTTAGAGATGTTCCCTTAGGACATTTATACCAGGTTATCATTCAAGCTCACTCTCAGCTTTGTGAGCAGAGGAAGATTATTAAGCTATACCAAGGAAGTAAGAAGAATCCTTTGGGGAAGTTATCCTGTGAAAGACCTGATCTACATATCAAATACAAAGGCTCAGATATCTATGATTGTTCAGGCAAAAAGAAGAAGCACCACTTCTACAAGCTACGAGAAAAAGGAAAGAGAGGAAAATTGAAGAACTGGAAGTGTTATAAGAAGAGAAATTACCGAGGAAAGAAAAAGATAGATAAATGTTAAATATATGGAAAGAAAGGGCATTTTGCAAAAAAATTTCCTTTAAAAATAAAGAAGGATGAAAAGATGATTCAACATATCCAGTAGATCACAGCAGTTGACCTGGAAAATGCTGATATTAAATCCCTTTGTTTTGAAGAAGATGCGCCTTCACCAGAAAGCATTTTTTCAGTTTACCATGATATATATTCAGACACTTCTGATTCAGATGACGAAGCACTGCCTATTCCTCAACAGTTTTCCATTGATAATGGCATAGCATTAACTCATGATGACCACCCAGTTCCATTAGTCCCTATTCAAATCTACCTACTTAACCAATTTCTCTAAACCCATAAAGCTTATAGCTCTTATGGATACTGGAGCCAGAACAACCATTCTTAACCCAAAAGCTCTTCCGAAAGAATATTGGAAGCAACACTCAGAGTATTTTTATGCTGCCAATGGAGAGCTTTTTGAAACCACCTACAAAACCAGACAACCCATAAAAATTCAATTCTTTCCAGGATGTCATGTATGGAAAAATGTTCTTGGATCACCTTTACCTGGTAAAGATATTGTTCTTGGATTTGATGTCTAATGGAAAGCAAAAGATTTGTGAATCTTTCCAAATGGACTCAAATTTTAAAAAAAACTTTTAACCCTTTACCACCAAGTCCTCAATCCTTATCTTAGACCAAACACTATCCCCAGCAAATTTTAAACCAATTCATGAGTTTTTGTTACAACAATGCAGTGCAGACTCTCATACTCAATTCCTGGAGAAATGTTCTTCTCCCTTTTATAAGAATCCGGAGTTCTTTATCTCTTTGCCTTTTAAACAAAATGAAGATGTGAATCCAACTAAGGCAACTCATCTGGGAATGTCTCCTTCAAATTTGAAGCTAGCCATTAATGAATGCATGACCTTAAAAAACCAAGGCTTGATTGAACCAACAAAGTTAGAATGAGCATGCCAAGCTTTTAATATGAACAAACGTTCTAAAAAGGCTAGAAAAAAGAGATTAGTGATTGACTATCAGCCCTTAAATTTTTTCTTAAGGGATGATAAATTCCCTCTGCCTAATATCTCTTCATTATTTACCTTTTTGACAGGAGCAAAGGTTTTTTCAAAATTTGATTTGAAGGCGGGATATTGGCAACTTGGGATAAAGCAAAAAGACAGATATAAAATAGAATTCTGTATTCTAAACCATCACTACCAGTGGACTGTAATGCCATTTGGTTTAAAGCTAGCTCCCTCACTTTTTCAAAAAGCTATGATCAAAATCTATGAGCCAATCCAATACAGTGCCATGGTGTACATTGATGATATCTTGCTTTTCTCCCCAAATAAAAGTAACCATGAAAATCTTCTCAGCCAATTTGCAGATCTCACAAAAAAGTATGGAGTTATGTTATCTACTACAAAGATGCAGATTGGAAAGGAAGAACTAGAATTCCTCGGGATGCAATTTAAGGATGGAAGCTATCAACCTAGCTCTCATATTGCCTCAGAATTACATAAATTTCTGGATGATAATCTGTCCATTAAATAAATTAGACAATTTGTTGGGATCCTTAATTCTCACAGAGACTTCATCCCATATTTAACTAGAAAAACAGCCCCACTAAGAGCACTTTTAAAGAAAAATCCTCCGCCATGGTCAGAAAATCAGACAAGAGCAATTGTGCAACTTAAAAAGGATTCTCAGAATCTTCCTACTTTGCAAATTTCATCAATAGGAAAGCAAATCCTCCAGACTGATGCAAGTGACCAATTTTGGGGAGCAATTCTTCTTGAAGAAAATGATAATAAGAAAAGGAGAATTTTTGCCCATGCCAGTGGAAATTTCACTGAAGGAGAGTGCCACTATTATTCAAGTTTCAAAGAAATCTTGGCAATAAAATATGGAATAAAAAAATTTGAATTCCATTTAGTGGGACATCATTTTACAGTTGTTATGGACTATTCATCTTTCCCCAAGATGCTTGAATTCAAGGGAAAGGCTCTTCTACATCCACAGCTTCTGAGATGGAAAGAGCAGTTCAGTAAGTATGATTTTAAAGTGGAGCATATTAAAGGCGAGGATAATCTTATTCCTGATCTTTTGAGCAGACCTGCCATTTCCTGTGGAACAAAAAATCCCTTCCAAGTAAAGATCATTCCTATGGTCTTTATGTTCCAATCAGCCAACAATTTTCTTTCAGATGGAATTTCACCTGAACTTTCACCACAAATTTCTCTTACAACCCTTACCAAAATAGCCTTAGAACAAATCTTCAAGTATCAGTCTCTCTTGATAAAAAACCACGGACCAATTTTCTTTGAAAAACTTGGATTTCACCTCAAATAACCATTCACCTGTGTTTTTAGTTTTCTTGATTAAAATCCTGAAGAAGAACTCTATTGGCCAAAAAAGCTTCTGGTTTTATTCTGGTACTTGTGCCATTTACATTGGATAGCTTTTGACTTGCAACCATTGAAGCTGGTAAGATATCTCGGCTGATAGAAGAAAACAAAGAATAAATCCTCATCTTGTAACCTTTTTAAGATGGTTCCAAGAATTGCCCAGATAAAAGTCAAGATTAACAAATGAAGCCTACACACAGTAAGTTTCTTCAGCTGAGGATTGCCACTCTATAATCGTCTTCCACAAACCCTTTTTGAAAAATAGAGAAGAATTCAAACCAGTCCCCTGTTTCAATATGTATGGGATGTACCGATTCTCAATGGTGCATCATATAATTTCTGATGTAGTTGATCCATCTCCTTGGAGGGAATTTCAAAGATTCATGTTTTTAGAAGAAATGGATCATTCCTTAGGAGATTTGGCCCAAGATTAATGAAGATGTACCTTGGGAAACATATCCTCTACTTATGGACAAAGTCTCCTTGCTGATAAAGAATTTTGGATCAAAGCCCAGAATAAAGGAGCAAGTTCTAACACAGCATCTGGTCCAGCCTAGGAACAGGACCCATCAAACTAGAACTTTATCGAGCTATGGGAAATTGACCCAAGAAAGCCCTATGTAGGATATTCTCAGAATCCTGATTCAGACAGTTGCTACAGTGGAGATGAAGGCAATCTATCACCAAGTCATGAACCTATCATAAAGTAGACTAGTCGTAGTCAATAATCTGTCATAAAAGTATCTTTAAATAAAGCAGAGCCGCTTCTCATGGCCTGCCTTTTTGTCGGGTTTAATTATTATTATCTTGTTCTGTATGTAACAGTATCAGCCAGGTCTTATATCTATAATTAAATGTAAACTTTGTAATCTGGTTCTGATTGGCCACAAGCTAATCAGCTCATCTTATGTAATAGTGCTCCTCATCATTATAAAAGGAGGTTTCAATTTCGTTTGAAGGGCAAAGAACCCTTTACAGACACTGCCTGATAAATAAAACCCATGAGTTTCTAAATTCCTTCTCTTCTTTCTCTGAAGGTTTATTTCTAAGAATAAATTATCTTATCTCCATATAGTTGTTGATGAGTATGCTTTGTACTTGCCTTATCTGAGGATCTTGTACAACAGAAAGTTAATAACAGATAATGATCCAGTTTACCAACTTCATTAAGATTATAAGTTTTATTGTGTAGTTTCTGGTTGAACATAAAAAGGGGACAGGCTTGATTGGCCGAAAATTGGTTGTTTGGTGTTATAAGTACGACTTATGCTAGTCCTTAATATATTCAATCTTAGATTACACAATTCTTTTGGGCTATTCAACGTTACCAACATGGGGAGTAGTTCAAACCATATCGTTGCAGTGGAGATGGACACGATCTTTAACTCTGAATTTGAAGACATAAATGACAACCATATTGGAATTAATATAAATAGCTTAGTTTCTGTTGCATCTGCTCCTACAGGTTACTACAGTGATGAGCGATCAGACTTCATAGAAGTCTCTCTCATAAGTTCAAAACCATTACAAGCTTGGATAGAATATGATGATCAAGATAAAATTCCCAATGTTACAATACATCCGATAAACATAAAAAAGCCCATACATCCTCTTTTATCCTTACACAGAGATCTTTCTCCATATTTACTTGACTATATGAATGTTGGATTTTCCTCATCTCGATCAATTCTAACATCACATTACATACTAGGTTGGAGTTTCAAGATGAATGGTCAAGTCCAAGATCTTCATCTATCTCGCCTTCCTAAAGTTCCAGGAGTTAGAAAGGAAGGATATGGAAGAGTACAAAAGATGTTAGCATTTGTATTGTCTTTGTCAGGATGTTCTATCATACTAATCTTGATTTTTGGAATCATTTTGATCTCAAGGAGAAGAAAATTCGTCCAAGTTCTTGAGGAGTGGGAGGTGTTATATGGTCCTCTTCGGTTTGCTTACATGGACCTGTTTGCTGCTACAAAGGGGTTCAAAGATAGAGGGCTTCTTGGGAAAGGAGGTTTTGGCAGGGTATACAGAGGAACCTTGCCTTTGTCAAATGTGCAAATTGCTGTAAAGAGAATTTCCCACGGGTCTAGACAAGGAATGAGAGAATTTGTTGCTGAAATTGCAACCATTGGCCGTCTCAGGCACCTGAATTTAGTTCGTTTACTTGGGTATTGCAGGCGCAAGAGCGAACTCTTTCTAGTCTATGACTATGTGCCTAATGGAAGCCTCGACAACTTGCTTTATGGCGAGCCCAATTGCATACTGAACTGGACGCTAAGATTTAAGGTCATTATAGATGTAGCATCTGCACTCTTCTATCTGCATCAACAATGGCTTCAGGTAATCATTCACAGAGACATTAAGCCAGCTAATGTACTCCTAGACAATGAAATGAATGCAAGACTGGGAGATTTTGGCCTCGCCAAGTTATGTGATCATGGATTTGACCCCCAAACTACCCATGTTGCTGGTACGCTTGGTTATATGGCACCAGAGCTTGCACGAAGTGGAAAAGCGAGCACAGCCACTGATATATATGCTTTTGGAGTATTTATGCTGGAGGTTATTTGTGGAAGAAGGTCAATCAATCCTCGAGCCTCATCTGAGGAAATAGTTTTAGCT
>CATIWM010104437.1:0-11852 GCA_949671775.1 Mallotus repandus | reverse complement strand
CCTAACAATGTTGATCTTTCAAAACTTTTGGAATATGCAATCTAAACCAAACTCAAGGAACTATGTTATAGAGGTAACCAAAGCCTCCTCTCTCAAATTAAAGTTCCTTTGGTACATTCAATGATTTTTATCCTACACTATTAAAGCTAGGGTCTTAGTCATAAAGCCCTCACTCTTGATGATCTCTATCTTCTTCACTCCATGGTTAGTGATGATCAAGGAGATATTGGGTGATTTCTCCACTAAAGACTATGACTATTGAATGATAATGTTGTCGAAAGCATTAATATTGGTGGCATAGTTACCAAAATTACTCAATTTTTTCAAATTTCCATAGCCAATCTTCCTTTTATTCGTTCTTCTTACTTTAAGACCATATTCATCAAAGATTCCAAGAAATTCAAGTTAGTCAATGGTGTGTGGTGCTTTAAAGATGAAGATGTGCATAAAGTGGACTTGAGGAAGACTTGGAAGAGATTAAAAGGGTAGGCACTATGAGGTTAGACGCTCTTGCACAAGAAGTAGGAGATCAAACACCTTAAGAAGAGTAAGGGCCTTCCATAGGAAAAAGAAAAAGAATAAGAAGTTAAGGTGAATAAGTACTTAAGAAATGTGTTAACCTTTTCATAATCAATCTCTAATTACCCTTGATTTTTTAAAAATTAATTTTAGTCTCCTAATATGTGTGGTTCAATATTTTTTAGTTAGGTTGAGTCCATACTTAATTTGTGAAGTTTTAAAGTCAAATTAAAGTTATTTAGGATTCATAAGACTCCTCACGACCTTAGTCATGATCATGAGAAGTATCATAAGCCAAAGGAGAGCCAAATTCATATCATTGAAAATGGCAGTGCCCCTCATAGTCATGAGCATCACAGTCACGACCATGAGCAAGTGGAATTAAAATAAAGAAAAGAGGCAGTGCCACTCATAGTCCTAATCACGGTGTAGGATCATGAGTGTCGCAAGGATGATTTGGCAACCTTTATAATGGCTATTTCAAAGCTCTAAAAACCATAAAATTAGAGGTCATGGTTGTGACACCTCCCCTAACGATCATGAGCACCATTTCTCTTATAAAAAGTTAAAGAAAATGTTAAATAATGAAGGAAAAAGTGTGGACATTTTGGCCTTACTACAATCGCTAGAATTTAAGTCTTTAGTTGTAAATACCTGTTGAAAACACATTAAAGAGGTTAGGAAGTTTGGTAGAAAAGTTTACGATCAAATTTATTGCTTTTAAAACTTATCATTTTTAATTTTCTTTGTAATTAATCTCTTAAAAAGAGTTGGGTTATGAGTTAGAGGATTCTATTTTATCTCTTTCTTAGGTTAAGTAATGGGAAGTGAGGATCAACACTTGGATTTTTTTTTTTTTTTTATGATTCAAGTTAGGTAAAGAAAAACTCATTTATGTAAACGTTTAAGTTGAGCCTTAAAAAACTCTTATAAAGGTTTTAGTTGAGCCTTAAGAAACTCTTATGTAATCAATCTTAGAAATATATTAGAGTGAGCGGTATAAAAATTCTAAATTGGGAATAAGTTAGGTGAGAGATATAGGATTGGTTGAGAATCCGAACTTCCTGTGTTCTTAATATTTTTTCTTCATTCTTGTTCTTAGTTATACTCTTTAATCTTCTCTAAATTACCATTAATTTTTCTCTTATTTTTTAAGTTTTTCTATAAACTTTAGTTAGTCCTATTCACCCCCTATAAGGCTTTAACACAATGGAAGATGAACCTGTATGGGTTGGTGATTTATTTGATAGGATGAATCTCTTGGAGACTAACTTCAATGGTCGGTTCGATCAAATGGATACTGAAGAAGCAGACAGTCAGTGTGGCATCATCCAGTATGGCAACCACCAATACGTCCCATGTCTGATTCAAAATCAAATTACAATAACTTAAAATACAATAGCACATTCCTTAAATGTCTCCAACGACTTGTAAATATTTGTGCCTTGATTTGTGAATATTTTCTCTATTATTGGCTATAATCTTTGTTACAATTTGTAACCAACATCCTCTTTATTTCCTCTTTTGTTTCTCTTATTCCTATTTTATCTCTTATGTGTATTTGTATATATAGGAGATGGTTATTCTCTATTTTGATTAAGGGAATGAAATTATATTTTTGCTATTATCTTCTTTATGGTATCTGAGCCTAACAAACAAGAGATAAAATGGTAAAAATACGATTCTATGGCCTCATTATCTGAAACTTTGCTCACTATGCAAAATTTTCATCAATGCTCTAGTCTGGTTACTATAAAACTTAACCAAACCAATTTTCGCTTATGGAAATCCTAAATAATCCCTTTAGTTCGTAGCCTTGGTGTTGAAACTCATCTTGAAAAAGGTGGTGAACCTCCAATGAAAATCACATCAAATGATAAAGAGATCATTAATCCAGCATACAAAACTTGGCTCAACAATGATGGCCTATTGACCACATGGTTATTAGGAACCATTGTTAAAGAGGTTTTGCTTGACTTGGATGAGATTACTATAGCCTATCAAGTATGGAAGTCTATTGAAGACAAACTATTGCCAAGTTCTAAAGAAAAGGAGATTCTTTTGAATGAGACTTTTATGGCTCTCAAAAAAGGGAACATGTCACTTAATGAATACCTTCAAAAATTCAAAGGTATTTGTGACAATCTTGCTGCCATCAAGAAACTACTTGATGAAACTAATAAAGTTTTTCAACTTGCTCAAGGTCTTGACTCTAAAAATAAAGATTTTCGAATGGCTATGTTAACCAAGCCTCTATATCCTTCATATAACCAATTTATTATGTCCCTTAAAGCATATGATCAAGCTTTGTAACTGGAAGCTAAAACCAATGGACATTAAACAAACCATGAACAAGCCTACTATGGATGACGTGGAAGAGGATGAGGGCATGAAGGATGATTCAATTCCAGAGGACATGGTTTTATCCCTGCAGTAAGACAAGGCTAGTGTGGTCGCAAATTAAGCACAGCCTCGAGAAAACTAGCCTGTCAATCCTCCTCGTCAGATAGATGGCAACACAGTGTGTCAAATTTATGGTAAACATAATCATACTAGCCTTAAATATTGGAACAGGTTTGATCATTCCATTTAACCCGAGGAAGAGCTTCTACAAGCCTTAGTTGCACTGGCTATAAACAATCAGTATAATCCCACTCTATATGTAGACTCGGGTGCCACTACACATATCATGAACCATACTGGTAAAATTTCTAGACTTACTCCTTACCATGGTAAAAACTCTTTATATATTGGTAATGGTGAAAGCCTAGATATCACACATGTTGGTGAAGGAAATATACATACTAAGGATGGTAATCTTAAATTAAAGAATGTGTTGATAGTTCCTAAAATTAAGAAAAATCTCTTGTCAGTCAGTCAACTAACTCAAGATAATGTATCTAATATTATATTTTCAACTAATAATTTTGTTGTTAAGGATTTATAGGGAAAAGTGATGGCTAAAGGCATCAAGAACAGTGGTCTATATGCTTTGGAAGAACTTAGAAATTTTGCTCTCTCTGCTATTTCCCAGTCTACTTTTTCCCATACTGTTTAGCATCATCATTTGGGTCATGCAAACTCTAGAATTTTACAATTTTTTAAAAATAAAGAATTCATTAGTATTTTAAATTGGATAAAACAAAGAACCGTTTTTCCTTTTTGTCAAATAGGAAAAAGTTGCAAACTTCCTTTTAATCCTTCCATGAGCATTTCTAAATATCCTCTTGAAAAAATTACATTGTGACTTATAGGGTCCAGCCCCTATTTATTCTTGTTAAAATTTTAAATATTATACAGTCATAATTGATGATTTTTCAAGATATTCTTGGATAATTCCATTAAGAAGAAAATCTGATTTCCTTGAATAATTTCTTAAATTATAAAAACTAATTGAAAATCATTTTGATAAGAAAATTAAAATTATCCAAAGTGATGGAGGAGGTGAATTTACTTCAAATAATTTTAAAAACCATCTTCAAAAATGTGGAATTAGTCACCAAATTTCATGTCCAAACACCCCTAAGCAAAATGGTGTTGTCGAAAGGAAACACCACCACATTATTGAGAATGGCTTAACCTTGTTATTTCAGTCAACACTTCCCACGAAATATTGGGTTGATGCATTTCTTACATCAGTTTTTATAATTAATAGATTGTCTTAAAATAAATTAAAAATAGAATAACCATTTTTAAAACTCTTTGGTACTAACCCGAATTATGATAGTTTAAGGAGTTTTGGATGCATGTGTTATCCTTATCTTGGCCAGTATGGAAAAGATAAGTTCTCAAAGTAAGCCTATCAATGTGTTTTCATAAGGTACAACTCCATGCACAAAGGGTGTAAATTTCTTAATTCAGTATCCAATCGATTCTATATCTCTCGACATGTGGTGTTTGATGAGAGTATATTCCCATTTGATAAAGCTTCAACCGAAGTCATCACAACCACTCCTGAACTTATTACCTATATCGATCAGGAAGCTTAGATTCAAAAAGGGACATAAAAAACCTCCTCTAACCTAGAGTTAAAGGAACAATAACTCACCAGTAGGCCCAATCATTTTGAAAATGAGGTAGAAAACCAGTCTAGCAACCTCCAAGAAATTGCAGCTAAACATATTGGTCAATCTGGTAACATACAAGAAGTTGTTGAATGCACTAATCAAACAGAGGCAGAAAACCATTATGGCGAAATCCAATATGACAACATCCAAGAAGTTGCTGTTGAACACATCGATCAAATAGAGGCAGAAAACTAGTTAGGCAATCTCTAGTGTAATAATCTCTAAGAAGTTACTACTGAACACAATGGTCAAGCTGAGGCAGAAAACTAGTCTGGCAATTTATAAGCAGTTCATCAACCATTGGATCAACTCATGACTCCTCCACAAACTGAAAAGATGAATTAATTCAACATCACTCTTCTTCCATGTTTAATCAATTTAAAGATACATCCAATAATTTAAGCATTGACTTACATATTTCTCTTTCAGGTACAATAAATGAGTAAGGACATACAATGATAACAAGCATCAACTAGCTCTAAATTCGGAATGTGATCCTTAGTTAGCTCTTGAAACTCAAAGGATAAGAGATAGACGATGTCCTACAACACTCACATGTACCATTGACATAACAGAACCAACCATATGAAAGAAAGAAGTATCTATACCACAATGGAGAAAGGCAATGGAGCAGGAAATCTTAGCACTTCACTCAAATTAAACCTAGTCTCTTATCCCACAACTAGCTCATGCTAATGTCATAGGTTCTAAATGGATATTCAAGACTAAGCTAAAGAATGATGGTACCTTAGATCGCTACAAGGCGCGCTTAGTAGCACAAGGGTACAACCAAGTTTAAGGCATTGAGTACAACAAGACCTTCAGTCCTGTAGTCAAAGTTACCACTATATGTATTATTCTTGCACTTATGGTTACTTCTAAATGGACATTGAGACAACTTGATGTCAAAAATGCTTTCCTTCATGGAGATTTAAGTGAAACAAACTTTATGTAACACCTCCAAGCTTCAAGGATTCTTAATCGCCCCATTTTGTGTGTAAATTACAAAAATCCATATATGGACTCAAACAAGCCCCACGAGCTTGGTTTGATAAATTATCAAAGTTTTTAATTCATTTGGTTTTCTATATAGTAATGTTGATTCTTCCTTATTTATTTTTTGTAATAAATCAATTTTAGTTGTTATGCTAATTTATGTTGATGATATTGTGGTCATAGGGAATAATGATCAATTTATACAACAACTCATTGATGTATTAGGATGGGAATTTATCATCAAGGATTTGGGATGTCTTCATTACTTTTTAGGCCTTGAAGTGCAATACACACATACTAGTCTCATTCTTTCTCAGAGCAAATATGCAAAAGACATAGTGGCTAAAGCCGGTCTAAAAGGAAGCTCACATTTCAACACCCTTATGGCATTAAAAGCTCAATCTAATGATAAAGACAATATGAGTTTTGATGCTAAGATGTACTACAGCCTTGCTAGAGCACTTTTATACCTCACTCACACTCGGCCCGACATTGTTCATGCGGTTAATAAGGTATGTGAAAAGGTTCAACAACCAACAATTGGAGATTATAAAGCAATCAAGCGTATTATTCGATATATAAAAGGTATAATCGATTTCAGGCTTCACTTCATTCAACAAAGTTCTTAGTGCCTTTATGGTTTTTTTGATGCTGACTGGGCAGGATGTCATTTGACACAACAGAGCACATCTAGTTACTGTGTATATCTCATGGTCATCTAAAAAGTAACCCACAGTTTCAAGGTCCAGTTTCGAAGTGGAATACCGCGCTATGGCAGTTGCCACAATAAAGTTTACATGGATTACTTTTCTTCTTTGAGATCTTGGAATTTGTCTACAATAGCCACCTTAATTATTTTCATACAATCTTAGTGCCTTGTACATAATAGTCAATCTAGTATTTCATCCTAAATCCAAACACATTGCTATTGATGATCATTTTATTTAAGAGAAAGTTGCACTTAGCAATCTTGTTACTAGATTTGTTCGGTCACCTCAACAAATAACATATATTTTTACAAAACCTTTACCCAAGGTCCCATTTCAGAGTTTAAAAAATAAGCTCAAAGTTCGTTCTATCATTCCCTCTAACTTAAAAAAGGGTGAAGAAGCAGACAGTCAGTGTGGCACTATCTAGTATGGCAACCGCCAGTATGTCTCACGTCTGATTCAAAATCAAATTACAATGACTCAAAATATAACAACTCATTCTTTAAATGTCTCCAATGGCTAGTAAATATTTGTGCCCTGATTTGTGAATATTTTCTCTATTACTGGTTATAATCTTGGTTACCATTTGTAACCAACATCCTCTTTATTTCCCCTATTGTTTCTTTTGTTCCTATTTTATCTCTTTTGTGTATTTGTATATATAGGAGAGGATTCTTCTCTATTTTGATTAAGGGAATGAAATTATATTTTTACTATTATCTTCTTTAAATACTCTCTTTGATCACCTCCAACATGATGTACACTACGTCTATCAACATTGAGGCATTGTGTGTTAATGGCAATCACAAGGATTTAGGGTGCCATATACACCTTGTGATGATGAAGGCCATGATGGAGGGGATAATGCACAAGCTTGAGAACTTTCTTACTTTTCTTATTCCTTTTAATTATGTTTGGTTGTTTGATTGTGTTAGCATGTCTTAAACCATATGTTTCTTTAATTATTATGCTTAGTTTTTTCATTAAGTATATTTGTGTACCTTCATGTTGTCTTGTAATTTTGCTTGGTTTCATTGTTGTTTCTTTTCATGCAATGGTTATTTATGTTTTATCCCTCTTAATGCCATTTTTTTATCTTTGCCAAAAGGGTGAGAGGTTATATAAGTGATTTTAGTGATTCACTACCTGCATAAATGTGATTTATTTGTATTAATGTTAAGGATATATGAATTAATATATGAGTTACTAATTGATATTTTAACACATAAGTTAAATTATCATAATGCAAGTTACAAAACTTGACAAGTATGGGGCATTCATTGAGGGGGAGCTTATATTTCTCGTACACAAACTAAGAGAGCTACCAACTTAAATGAATTCACACACTTGCACTTATTATTTTATCAATCACTCAAAATTGGTTTGTCAAAGTAAAAAAGGGGGGAGTGTTGATAATTTGCATGATCAATGTGTAATTACCCATGTTTTAACCTTAGCAAATCAATTTTAATTCACTAATATATGTGCCTAAGTGTGCATAAGATAAGCAATTATTGCTCATCATTAAAGGCAAGGAACCCAATTTTCCAAGCTTTCTGTTCTTCTCATAACCTTTCCCTATAATTGTGATCATGTCACAATGATTGTGATCGAGTGTCTCACGATCATAATACTAGGATCCCTTAGTTTTACAAAGTCATAGTGCTCCTAGCAAGTACTCCCATGATTGTTATTATATCATGTCTACTCATGATCAATCAAGTCTTAGCATCCAGTGATCCTTATAATCCAAGTCTTTACTCATGATCATCAAGGCCTCTTAGCACTGAAACTTCCAATAATCCTCATAAGTAGTCCTATGATCGTGATCAAGCATGGCTGGCTCGAGATTATTAGCAATCAAATAGAAGCTTTTTCTCCATTACTCCTCATAATGAGGCCCACAATTATGACCATGATCATGAGTACTCTATCCACGATGATTAAGCTCACAAGTGACATGTCAAGGCAACAATGGTCAAATCAAGCTCCAACGAGTAGTTATTCATGTCCTATGATCTTGAGTATGTTCCTCACAATCATGTGCAAGCATTTTCACTCTCCTAATATAAAAAAAAAGTATTCGAGGTACATTAAGACAAAGAGAGTTTGGTTAAACATTAATTTCATTAAAATCTACTCAATTCTCAAGCATTCATTATTTCTTATTTGTATTCAATTAAGTATGAATTGTTAAACACTTTGTGTTTAGGTTGTATGATTAGAGTTCTGAATTCTTCTCTTCTACTCTTTCTTGGGTTAGGAAGAAGGGAAGTGAGGATCCTCTCTAAATTATTGGTTCAAGTATGATCCATAAAACACTTGAAATTTTGAGAAATTGGTTAGAGATTAGCCTAGAAAATCTCATTTTGCAAAAGATTTAAGTTGAACCTTAAAAACTCAAAGGTTGTAGATCAATCTAGAGTAATAGACTGAGTGTGAGTTTGTAAAATCCTAACTTAGTGGATAAGTTAGGTGGAGACATAGGTTCATCGAGGATTCAAAGTCCTTAAATTCTTATGTTGATCTTTTCTTTTCTCTCACTTTGATTTTCTTTTTATTTCTTAATCTTTCTTAAACTTTTCATTAAACTTAATTAGCACTATTCAACCCTATCTAGGACCTTTTCAAGGCTGATAGCTGATATGAACTTATTTTTTGATTTGGACTATATTATCCTTTAAAAAATCAATATCAGAATAACTTCTTTTAAATTAAATTTATACAATTAATTTTTTTTTAAAAAGTAAAATTTTAATTTTTATGATGTTGAGTTATGATAAAATTAGTCTTATAATAACTTTTTGTGACATTTAAGTATTTGTGCTTCATATATTTTGCACTTTAATAACCTAACAACTAAAATCATATTTATTTTTTTAACATTAATATAATATTAAATTTCAATGATATAATTATTTTATGTACGATTTATAATAAATCTAATTAATTGGCTGTTTTCAAAGTACTATGAATTTATTTTAAAAATTATTTTTTAATTCATAATAAAATAAAAATATATCTATATTTGACTGATTATGAGTTTATTGCAGTTAATTAAATAATATGCCATTTAATAAATGATTTTCCTATCAACATCTATATTACTTTCACATTAAATCGTGTATTAACGATGTTATTTAGAAAAGTATCAAACTATAAAATTTATGTCACACAAGATATTTAAGTGTCAGCTAAAAAACCATGGAATAAAGTTGTCACAAGTCAAAACCACAAAAAATAAAAATTTTACTATGTCTTAACTTTTTTATAATTCATAATAACATAAATATTAATTTAAATTCAAATTAGTAATTAAATAATTATAATATTTATATTTATATATTTAAAAATATTTTTATTAGTAAAATTTGTAATATTTTATGCTAAAATTTAAAAAATTCCTATTAATTTTTTTAATAATATAAAAATTAAAGATAATAAATTATTATTGTTTACTAGATAATATTTTAAATAATTTATATAATTAAAAATATTGTAAGATATATAAAGTTACATTTAATAATAAATTATATTCTTAATGGTAACATGCTAACAACAACTAGCGAAATTTTGTCAAATTATTTACTTTTATTAATTTCTAACTATCAGTAATTGCTGCCAACTATTAGCTACTATAATTAGGTAAGGTAAATATGTCCATCGTCAAGCATTAGGGTGAAGATTTTTGTACTCCACTAATTAATTTCTGTCCTCCTTTTCTAATTTTTTTAAAAAACAAATTACATAATTATCTTTTAGTTAAAATGTTTATTCTTTCATTTATTACAATTCCTAAATTACCCTTTTTGAATTTTTTATATTTTTATTATTTTTGAAATTTTTATATTTGTATTATTTTCAGATGTTAGTCTATATTTTTTTTAAAGATATTAGAAAAAAAAAATATTTTTTTTTGTTGGAAATTTAATTAATATATTTTTTATATAATGAACTATTGTTGAATTTTCAGTTAAAAAAAACTATTCTTCAATTTTATATTAAATAAACATTTCATTTTTAGATGTTCATGTGCGACAACCGATCAAATTTGAAAACAACAGTATATTCAAAGATGTAAGAGTTGATTTTGGCATTTATGTTTGTACCGAATAAATGAGTGGAACATTTTTTTTTGTGTATTCTGCATAGGCTTGATCTAAGAATTAGGAAAAAAAGCATCGATAATTGCAACTAATAATGTAATCCACTGTTGCAAAATGATAGTTAGAATTCTGGCGAAGTTTGACTTCATTTTAAGTGAAACATTGCATTAATGATTCCCAAGGCAATTGTATGATTGATTTTTTATTCCATTTTTTTATTTCATTATTCTTTTTCTTTAGTTGAGATGTTTGGCCTTTCAATGTAATTTCTTATCTTGAAAGGTCATAAATAAAATATTGTTAACCTTTTTTGAATAAGTTAGACGGATGTGAAAAAAAAAAAATATATATATATATATATATATAGTGTAAGCTCAATTACAACTAGTTAGTCAATTATAAAATCTTAAAATTTGGAAGAGAAGTTAAAAAGGTAATTTAGGAATTGTAATTAATGAAAGAATAAACATTTTAATTAAAGGATAATTATGTAATTTATTATTCAAAAAATTAGAAAAGGAGTGTAGAAATCAACAAGTGGAGTGCAAAAATCTCCACCCCAAGTATTATTGTAATTCATTTTTTTTTTTTTGACAAATGTTGTCCTACTATAAGTCAATTACTTTCTTAAATTTGTAATTCATTTATGCTATGTTTGGATGCAAGGAATTTGAGCATGGATTTGAATTTCAATGAAATATCTTATTTGGTAACTATATTGATTTGTATTATGAGAATTTCAAACAAATCCATAATGAATTTAATAGTTCATTTAATGAGAATTTGAAATGACATATAATTATATGTTATTTGAAATCCTTATATTTAAAATTTCAATATTTGAAATCTAAGATTTCAAATCAAATGTTTGCATCCAAACACACTCTTAAAGTTTTTAAAATACTGTATATTAAATTTGATTAGATTGTTTGATACCTGATATGGCAATACATTAACAATGCAAACATAGGCAAATAGGAAGTGCAGCTGCAAATGTTAACGTTATTTCCAAACATCCAATCGAAGGGTACAATCTTGCTATGCTCCAAAGAAATGTGGAATATTCTCGTGAAAGAAAAAAAAATGAAGAATAAAAAGAAGAAGATGATAATGATGAATGCATCTCTTTTTTGCTCGTACTAACTAAAGTTGTCATCAAAAGCTAACCCTCAATTATAATGGCAATAGAAAATATATGTAGCCTGAGAGGATAAATGTAATGTGGACAAAATTTTTATAAAAAAATTATTAATATGCCCCTCCAATCCTTTCCCACGCACCCCAACATTACAGGCCACACCATCTCAAAATACATATAAAGAAATGAAGACCTCAAAATGGCCACCCACCACAATTTTTTGCTCGGGGCTCCTTTCGCGCTGAGCTGATGCCTAAAATGTAGCACTACAGCTCTAAGTGAGGCTCCTAATTTTTCTTTAAGAAACTCAAGCCTC
>CATIWM010104384.1:0-10506 GCA_949671775.1 Mallotus repandus | reverse complement strand
ATATATATATATATATATATAGGCATATTACATCTGCAGCCACATGTACTTGAATTTATCACTTTGCCCCATGTACTTCCTTTTTTGCCAAGTTAACACCTAACCTATTATATAAACACTTATTGCGTTGTTAGCAAGACAAATGGAATGACATGTTAGCATATATATAGTGGTAAAGTGATAAATTCATATAAGTACAAAGGGTGACAAGCACAAAGGGTGACAAATTCATGCAACTATAAGTATTTATTAATAAATTATGAATAAGCTGAGGTGTTAATTTGGCAAAATTGAAATTACAGCAAGCAAAATAATAGATTTATGCAAGTATAGGTGTTTGCATATATATATATATATATATAACTAATAGAATTAATTAAAACTTGTTTAAAAATGTATACACCACTTCATTGTAAAGTTTTAAAAATTTTTACGCTTATAAAAATTATATTTAAAATTTTAAAAAATTAAAAGATTTTAAATATTTAAAACTTTTAAAAACTTTAGGATTGATAACTTGATTCCGGGATCTTCGAGTCTGGGTTTTGCAAGTGATCAATAAGAGCAAGGTGAGATGTGGAATTTCTCCCACAAACCCTCTGATGCCTAAGTCAGGGAGTGTAGAGAGAGAATTTAGAGAGAATAAGAGCTTAAGAAAATCGAATAGAATAGAATGAATAATTTGAGGGGAGGGGAGGAGTATTTATAGGGAATGAGATGCTCAAACTTGAGAGGAATATGATTCCTCTTCCTTGTGGGATTTGTTCTTGTTTGAGGCAATTCCTCTTGATCTGGAAGTCCTCTGGATGTGGAACTCTTCCTGATGAGGAAGGCTTTTTCCTACTTGGATTTGGTTTTTCTTGTTCTGCAAGTTACTCTAATTTAGGAATATAAGTTTATTAGTTTGAATCGGAATATACCTGAGGGGTATTAAGAGTCCCCTCCCACGAGTCTGGTCGAATATTTATGTCCGAGTGGTCCGGATATTAAGGAAGCTGTAGTTGTTGCTTGGACTGATATGCGCTAGAAAGTGCCTACTGTTGACGGGTGAGCTGAGGTGGCCAGCCTCAGTCACTGATGTTGAAGACGCTCGGTACTGAGTCTTAGAAGAATGTCTACAGAGAGAAAAATTTGCCAACTGGACTTGTATAGACTCGATGTTACAAAAATAACCCAAAAGATTAACCCGAGAGATTAACTCGGAACCAGCCGTCGCTAGAATTTTTAGTGCTCGAGGCTTTATTGTGACTATGAGGTCTCTCGGTGTTATGAAATGAGGCTCGAGTGCCTGTGACCATGAGGTCTCTCGGTGTTATGAAATGAGGCCCGAGTGCCTATGGTCATGAGGTCTCTTGGTGTTATAAAATGAGGCTCGAGTGCCTGTAACCATGAGGTCTCTCGGTGTTATAAAACGAGGCCCAAGTGCCTGTGACCATGAGGTCTCTCGGTGTTATGAAACAAGGTTCGAGTGCCTATGACCATGAGGTCTCTCGGTGTTATAAAATGAGGTCTGAGTGCCTGTGATCATGAGGTCTCTCGGTGTTATGAAACGAGGTCTGAGTGCCTAGGAAAGCGTGTGCTTTAGATCAGGAAGTGTGATCGTTACGCCTTGTGCTTTTCTTGATTTGGGAACCGTCACATCTGTTCGTGTGTCAGAAGTCATGGCGGTGTCAACAACGTTCTTTGCCGCTGGATAGAAGCTTTTGCTGAAAGGACATCGCTTAGATAGTTGTGCCATTGATGGTCATTTAATAGTATACCATTTTTTACTATTATGCCCCGTGGATAATAAAGCATGAGTGTTGTAATACTAAGGGTAAGGGAGGTCCATCCAGAACCTTCCTCAGCTTATAAATTGAGGGATGGCCTTAGCATTTTTCACTTCTTTGCTTTGTGTTAATTCTCGCCTCATTTTCTTCTTCTTCTATCGCTGCTACCAAGTTTTCTTTTCTCCAATCTGCCTGCTATTTCAAGGTCTCTTGGGTTCGATCATCTTCCTGCTTTTGAAGAATCTTTGCTTTCCAGGTGAAGATAATTTCTTTTATCTGTGTTTATTTTCTTTTTTCCAGTTTTCTGGGTTTGTAGTGCCAATGGCTCCACGAGAGCAAGTGAAATAAGATATATTTGAATCTAAGGTAGATGTTGGCATGCTAGAATGGTATAGGCATAGATTTGGGATTCCCTAAGAATATTTGCTACATACCACTGATAAGAAGGCACATGAGCCTTACCCTGATGCTTTAAAAATTGTAGTATACAAAGACCAATTAGAGGGGGGGGGGGGTTGAGATTCCCAATAGATCCCTTTGTGAAGTTGTTTTTGAATAGATATAACATAGCGCTTGGGCAACTTCATCCCAATAGCTATAGAATTTTAACTGGGTACATAGAGCTTATGCATAGGGAAGGGAGAGACTCGGACTTTGACATGTTGTGGTTTATTTATAGTTTAAATAAGAAAAAGGGGGAGCTTATGTTCTCTCTAGCAGCTGTTCTGGGTCTGAGCTTGTTTGTGAGACTTTCGGACATACCAAAGTCTTGGAGACACAAATGTTTTGTGATAGAGCACCCAACCGAATTCTTCACTATCCGGCATTTATAGGTCAACACTTGTCATGATGTAAAATGCTCGAGAAAGTTGCCAGATGAAGACTCGGACTTAATAAGGAGACTTCATACTCGAAGTCTGTTTGAGGGAATTTAAGTCGAGAATTGTTCTCGACGATATCTCTAGAGAGTATATAATGGAAATAATGGTAAGTGTTGATCTTATTGGAGGTATTTTCTGACTCTTCTTTTCCTTTTTTGATTTGTAGATGACTGACTACTATACATTTACTGCCAGGATACTACTTTCAGATGCTGGTTTGGAGGAAGGTCAAGATCAAAGGCAGGAACTAGAGATTATTGACCTTACGCCAGGGCAAAAGAAGCCTTCCAAGACTCCTACAAAATAACATGCCGAGGTTGCAAGAGAACCTTTGGTAGAACATGCTCGAAAAAGGGCTTCCAGGTCTTCCAAAAAAAGTGCCAGGGGGAAAGAGATTGTCGAGGATGAAGAGGAATTGGTGGAGAATGTTTTTGTCGAACATTCAAGGCTTCCTGGGTGTCCAGATGCCAAAAAATGGATTCTGAACAAGATAAGTCCACTGAGTGTTCAAAATCCTCAAGTGAGAGACCAATACACCGAGTCTCTGTGCCTACCGGACGACATCCAATGGTGGAAGGATGTAGGTAGAGGTGAGCTATATAATAGCCCGATTACACATGCCTTGGAGGTAAAAATTAGAACATATCTTGCTACGGCGATAGGTATTGCTTAATATACTAATGATTCCTTCTCTACTTGTAGATGGCCCAAGGCCTATTGCTGGTTAAGGATAAACATTTCATCTTTCAAAGTGAATACAACTTTAAAGATGTTAAGGTGGGCACCATTTCTGGGGATTATAAAAAGAAGCTAGGTGCGGCAACTCATGCTTTAGAGCTTACAGAGGCTCAGCTTAATAAGGCCAAGTCTGAGGTGGAGTCTCATGATGAAAAGATCTGAGATCTTGAGCATACCTAGGCCCACAAAACTGAGAAGATGAAGGAGCAAGATTTTGAGCTTGCCATACTAAGGGAAAAGTTAGAGCATAAGAAGGAAGGTTAAAAGGATGACCTGAAATCCTATCGAAACATGGTGTCTAGGTTCCTTAAGGTGTACAAATTTGAGCTTAAAAGGATTCTGCTTTCTCAGCGGCCTGATTTGGGCTTTTTCGAGTGTGATAAGATAACATCTACAAACTTGGCAAGATTGGCTGCTGCTGATGAGGTTGCTAGTAAAGCCGCCAAAAAGTACCGAGTAGGCCCAAGAGTCTCCAAGAAGTCAACCACTGTTGAGGGGTCTTCTTCCGATCATACGGTGAATCCTAATCATCCTGGGGAAGGGTCCTCAGCTGAAACTAGCCTCGTTGTTGCTGCCTTTACGGTGCCTAAGACTCCTGCTTTGAAGGATGCCAATGCTTCTACTGAAGTTAGCTTAGTGCCTTTTAAATCTAAGGCTAATGTAAATACTTAGGTGGTTTTTTTTTGTAAAGACAATTATGAAGGAATGAAATGATGCTTATTTATTAAGGTTTATCTCTTTTTTTTTAGTATAATTTCTTTTACTGATAGTATTTCCTGAGGCTATCCAAGCTCCAATATCGAGGAAATTCTTTTTCTTACACATCTTTTATCTTGTATGCACCCTTGGTGGTTTTTTCAGAGACTTGATATGGGCCTTCCCAATTAGGTCCGAGCTTGCCAGTTCTGGAGCTACCTTTGCTTATATCTAATTTTCTCAGGATGAGGTCTTCAACTTTGAACTGCCTTGGTCGGACATGTTTGTTATAATATCCGGCTATTCTCCGCCTCTGTGCCTCCGAGACTTCATACGCTCGCTCCCTTCATTCTTCAAGAAAGTCTAGACAAATTTGAGCATTGAGATTGTTGATGTCTGGGTCTAACTCTCCAGAGACTCGGTAGCTTTGAGAACCAATTTCCACAGTAATAACTGCATCCATTTCGTATATCAATCTAAAGGGTGTTTCCTGTCGAGCCTCCGGGTGTTGTTATATACGCCCAGATGACATTGTTGAGTTCTTCTACCCAATTTCCCTTCTTTTCGTCCAACATCTTCTTTAGCCCCTACATAATGATTCTATTGGTAACTTTTGTCTGCCCATTTGTCTAAGGATGAGCCACTAAAGTAAATCTTAGTTTGATGCCCAATTCTGAACAAAATGCCTTAAATTTCTCGTTGTCAAACTGCTTGCCATTATCTGTGATCAGAGTGTGTGGTATGCCGAATCTACAAATAATTTCTTTCCAAAAGAAATTTTGTATTTGAGCCTCAGTAATGGCTGGAACAGCTTCCACTTTTACCCACTTTGTAAAGTGATCAATAGCCACGATGAAGAACTTCTTCTGAGACGTAGAAACTGGGAACGAACCCATGATATTCCTTTCCCAAATAGCAAAAGGCCATGGGCTTCCAATAGGATGTTGAATGTTAGAAGGTTTATGGGTAATATAGGCAAACTGCTGACACTTAGTGCATTTTTGGACTAGCTTGGATGCGTCCTTGGACATGTTAGGCCAGTAGTACCTTTGTAATAATACTTTCAGGACCATGGAATTTTGAGCTTCGTAAGCTCCATATATCCCTTCATGGATTTCTTTAAGCACATAGTTGCCTTCTTTTGGGGATACACATTTTGACCATGGATGTGATAGTGACCTTCTGTAAAGTTGGCCATTATACATGGAGTAATTCGCGGCTCTAATCTTCAACTTTCGTGCCTGAAGCTTATCTTTAGGTAGGATTCCGTGTTTCAGGTATTGTATGATTGGCTTCATCCACTCAGCCACCTCCTGAGTGTTCATTACTTCTTCTTCCTCGATGCTTGGTTTGGTAAGTTCCTCAAATAACTCAAGTTCTTTAAACACCTGGTTGGCTTTTGATGCTGACTTTGCTAACAAATCTGCTTCTGAATTCTCACTTCTAGGAATTTGTAATATTTCCCATTGCTCCCTTTCATGCTTCAACTTCTTTAGGAGCCGCTTGGCCTTTTCCACATATTTAACCATGCTCGCATCTTTGACCTGGTATGTTCCTTTGACCTGGTTGACCACTAGTTGGGAGTCAGAATAAATTTTAAGATACTCAGCTCTGACTTCTATTGCTAGTATGAGTCCTGTAATTAATGCTTCATACTCAGCTACATTATTTGTGGCATTGTATCTGATTTGGACTGCATATTTGATTTTTAGTTTGCTCGGCCCAATTAAGGCAATTCTAGCTCCGGATCCTTGAGCTCCAGATGCTCCGTCTATGTATAGTTTCCACTCCGAGTATGGGAGGGAGACGACCTCTTCAAATGTCATATCTTGTATGAAATTTGCTAAAGCTTAAGCTTTTATTTGCCAACGAGGCTCATAGCTGATGCCAAATCCTCCCAACTGAATTGACCATTGGAGCAGTCGTCCTGAAGTTTCTAGTCTCTGGAGAATTTTTCGCAAAGGGAAATTAGTTCTGACAACTATGGAATGTGATTGAAAGTATTGTCAGAGTTTTTTTGACGTGTGGACAATTAGCATGGCGAGTTTATCTAGCATAGGATACCCAATTTCTGAACCTCTGAGGATCCTACTAATATAATATATCAAGTTTTACTGACTACCTTCTTCCTAGACTAACACTGAGGCAATGGATTCATGGCCAATAGAGAGGTACAAGTATAACGTTTCACCCGGAACTGGTATGCTAAGCAATGACGGTGAAGTCATGATCTTTTTTATTTCTTCAAATATTGTCTGACACTCGTCATTCCATTCAAATTTCTTGGAACTCTTCAAGGCTCGGAATAATGGCAGGCATCTCTTGGTTGAATATGAGATGAACCTTCTGAGAGCTGTAATCCTGCCATTGAGTTTTTGAAGCTCATTCAACATTTTGGGAGCTTTCATATTTAGAATGGCTTCCATTTTTTTGGGGTTTGCCTCTATGCCCCTATGTGAGATCATGAACCCCAAGAACTTTCCTGCCTTTACTCTGAATACACACTTGTTCGGGTTTAGCTTGATCTGATACTTGTCTAGTATGATGAGTATCTGCTCAAGATCTCCGACATGTTGTTCTTCTATTTGGCTTTTAACAATGATATCATCCACGTATACTTCTACATTTTTTTCGATGTGGTCTTGAATACATAATTCATCAGCCTTTGGTAGGTTGCTCCGATATTTTTTAGTCCAAAGGGCATAACCTTATAGCAATAAAGGCCTTTATGAGTAATGAATGATGTTTTCTCCTCATCTTCCTCCTTTATGGGGATTTGATGGTATCTTTGAGTGGCATCAATGAAACTATAGAGACGGTGGCAAGTTGTTGAATCGACCAACTGATCAATTATTGGTAATGGATAGCTGTCTTTGGGGCATGCCTTGTTGAGGTCCGCATAGTCAACACACATTCAGTACTTCCCATTAGCTTTCCTGACTTACACCACATTAACTACCCACTTAGGGTGTGTGACTTCTCTTATGAATCCGGCGTCCAAAAGCTTTTTTGTTTCTTCAGCAATCACTTTCTGCCTCTCGTACACAAACTTCCTTTTCTTCTGGATTATTGGTTTCATTCTTGGTAGAATGTTCAGGCTATGCGACGCAATCTGAGGGTCCACCCCTACAATTTTGGTCGCTGTTGAAGTAAAGCTATTAGAGTGTCTAATAAGAACTTCCCTAATGTTTTTCTTGATGTCTTTATCAAGCTCGCCTCCAATTATGATTGTCTTTTCATCTGTGATATGCAATGTTTGGACCTGATCAACTGGCTTTGGTTTGGCACCTTATTTTTCAGTTTCTAAAGATGCCAGGGGAAAAGCTTCCAATTGAGATTTAGAAGCCAGTTGAGGTTTAGAAGCTAGTTGATAACACTGTTGAGCCATTGATTAATCTCTGAGTATGGTTATGACTCGGTCTTCTAGAGGGATCTTCATGGTCAGCCTTCTAATACTCGTGGCTGCATCAATCTCATACAAGATAGGTCTTTCGATGATGTCGTTATAAGCAAGTGGAAGATCCACGATATTGAACAAAGATCGGGCTGTTTTTGAATCTCCTAATTCCCGATTACTGAATTTTATTTCCAGTTCTACTACTCCCATAAGCTAGGTTGTTCCTCCACAGAAGCCGGTGATGGGGTTTTTAATGATTTTGAGATTAGTAACTGAGCCTCCCATAGCCTGGTAGGTGCTCTATGAGAGTGCGTTGAGAGCACTTCCCTCATCAATCAAAAGCCTTTTCACTAGATAATTCCTAATGTATGCACTTATGACCAGGGCATTATTATAGGGATGCCAGACATATTCTCCCTCTTCTGGTCTTAATGCAATAGTTGGCCTTTGCAACTGGATGTCTTCTCTCCGAGATCGTTTCATCCTTTTTTCTTTAGGTGCTTCTCCTCCAACTATTATGTTAATGACTTTAGCCACTTCATTTTAAGCTTTTTTTGTTTCGGTCTTGTCATAATTCTCAACTTTGGAGTCCCGGTATCTCCTGTTTGTATTAGTAAATTTACCGAGTTTGCCATTTTGTATTAGTTGCTCTATGGCTCTTTGTAATTCTCGACAATTGTCAGTGTCATGTCCATATTCTTGGTGATATTGACAATAGAATGCTCTTTTGCTAGGACTCGTTCTTCTTGGCACGGGTATTCCCACCCCATTTGCTCTAATCCACATATGAACTTGCGATTTCAGAGCATTCAGGGGTGTATAGTTTTCAATTTCCTTCCTGAATCCCTCTGCTTGGACTCATACTGGGCCTCTGAAATAAGGAAGTTGAGCTTTAGGCCTCCTTGGCTAGGACCTTTCTTCCCTTTTAAAGGGTGGTCTGTCATCATCCCGACGTAGCCTTCTGTCTTCATCGAGTTTAATCAGTTTCATTGCCACAGACATGACTTCAGAGAAAGTTGTAGGCTCTTTAGTCATAATTTTATCTTTGAGTTTCCCTAATCGTGTCCCGTTCTTCATAGCCTTTATTGCCACTTCATCACTTAAATTCTCGATCTGCATAGCAACCTTGTTGAATCTATCAAGGTAACTCCTTAGTGACTTCGAAGCTTCTTGTTTGCATATTCTGAGATCATTTACATTCTTTGCTGGTGGAACATTGGTGATGAACCAAGTTCTGAATTTCTCAACTAACTCTTCAAAGGACGAGATAGAATTCTTAGGAAGTTGGTGAAACCACCTTTGAGCAGTCTTAGTGAGCATGCTGGGGAAGACGTGGCATAGGATCCCGTTGTTTACATTTTGAAGCATCATCTTAGTTTGAAATGAGGAGACATAGATGATTGGATGTCCTGTTCTGTCAAATTGATCTAGTTGAGGTACCTTAAATTTAGAAGGGATCTCGGTTTTAAAAATCCTATTTATGAAGGGTGTTGTTCCTTCTAAGACACATTCATCCTCCTTTCTCGGCCCAGTCTGAGCTTTCTGAATTGCTTATTCTACTCTCTGAACTATCTGGGAGTCATCTAAAGTAGAGTGGTTTATGCTTGATCCTTCCGAATCGTTCTGAGTTCCTTTGTCTCCTCCAAGGGCGCTCTGAGTTGCCACAAGCTGTATGATTGTGATATTCTCTGGATCAGCAGTTCCAGGATTGTTTTCTTGAATTAAGGTATTCAATTACTACTGAATGAGGACTATCTGGGCTTGGATGTTTTGAATCATCGCCTCTTTATTTGTAATAGGTAGATTGAGTGTTTAAGCTATTGTGTTGAGGTCTAGCGTATTTGTAATCGGTGTTCCTGAAAGGCTTGGAAAAGGCACATAAGGGATGAGTCTGCTAGTATAATGCAAAGGAGCATAATAAGGAAAGCTTGTGTCGGGTGTTGACCATCCATGGGTGACTCCGGAAAGAGGGATTTGGGATGACGATCCCCCATGACGAATAAGGGGATAGGGCAGATGGGTTTATGGGGAGAATAGGGGCTGATGGGTTGATAGATAGCGGGGTGGAAGGGTTGATAGGAGCTTCTATGTCTGAAGCTGCTCCTAGGGAATTAATCTGAGTATCAGCAGCTGGTGGGCTTGATGTCATAGTGTGAACTTTACTTCTGCTCGGTAGGTAATAATGGTTTAAGTCAAAAGCTTCCCACAGACGGCGCCACTTGATAACTTGATTCTTGGACCTCCGAGTATGGGTCCTACAAGTGATCAACAAGAGCAAGGTAAGATGTGGGATTTCTCCCATAAACCCTCTGATACCTGAGTCAGGGAGTGTAGAGAGAGAATTTAGAGAGAATAAGAGCTTAAGAAAATAGAATAGAATATAATGAATAATTTAAGGGGAGGGGAGGAGTATTTATAGGGAATGAGACGCTCAAACCTGAGTGGAATGGGATTCCTCTTCCTTGTGGGTTTTGTCCTTGTTTGAGGCAATTCCTTTTGATTTGGAAGTCCTCCGGATGTGGGACTCTTCACGGTGACTCGGTTCAACTGCCTATAATCGATACATAACCTCATTGTCTCATCTTTCTTTTTCACAAATAGTACTGGAGCACCCCAAGGTGACACACTGGGCCTAATGAACCCTTTATGAAGTAGTTCCTATAACTGAGTTTTCAATTCTTTCAGTTCAACTGGTGTCATCCTATATGGTGAAATGGATATTGATGCTACTCCCGGTATTAATTCAATTGTGAATTCTACTTCTCTATCAAGTGGTAAACCTGGTAAGTCATCTAGAAACACATCTAGAAATTCCCTTACCACTGGAATACTTTCAAGCAAATCATCAATAGTTCTAGTATCCATCACATGCGCTAAGTAAGCTTTGCAACCACCTCTAACCATTTTAAAAGCTTTTACAGCAGAAATTAAACACGCAGGTACAACTTTTCTTTCCCCTAAAAACATAACCCTTGGTTGATTTGGAGATTCTAAAACAACCTCCTTAGTGAAACAATTCACTATT